>JBBPDA010000003.1:4496905-4522018 GCA_037974385.1 Arnoldichthys spilopterus
AAGTCTAATGTTTATCAGTACATTACAGAAAATAATGAACTTTATCACAATATGCTAATTTTTTTAGAAGGACCTGTGTGTGTGTATATGTGTGTGTGTATATGTGTGTATGTGTGTATGTATGTATGTATGTATGTATGTATGTATGTGTGTGTGTATATATATATATAATCAGTGCTTTGCTCTGACCCATGTAATAAAAGTTTGAGGTGTTGAAAGTTTTTATGACTGCGTGTTGCGGTTACTCAGCAATCATGTGAGGGCGTGGAGCCACCTTTAGCCTGTAAAAGGCCACACAATGAGCAAAGCATTTTGTGATTAGAGTGAGCATCCGAGCAAATGGCCAGAGCTAATCAGCTTTCTTATATTTCTAATCCTGAAGGCCAGACCCAGTTTCTCCTGTCGCCCTGCTGCCCAAAGTGTCCAGTCAAGCAGCTTCAGCACATCAGTGATTAATGTAAATTGAGATTAAAGATGGTAAAAGAAGGCCTCGATCTGATCGCCTGCAAGGGCGTTAAAGCTCGAGGAGGTGTGTACGTGGAGGGCGTTTGTTACAGGATTGATACAGTCTAGTCTTCTCCTGTGACTAGGAGAACAGAAGACACTGCATCTCTCATCTGTCTGTGCATTCACCTCACTTCCGTCACCATGGGAACAGACCTGTTGCTGGATGGTGAGCAATGCACTGTCCTCTAATGCAACGCCTTGTCTCTCAGGCACACGCACGCATAATACACACCCATCCTTCCACTTTTGTCTTTAAAGCCACTGTGTTGTCGGTTTTTACACATCTTAACGGTGGTGGTGGTGGTGTTGGTGGTGGTGGTAGTAGTAGTAGCAAATGGCATTGCCTTTTCTGATTTTTCTTACAAACTCCAATGTTGCTTGTTTTCATTTGTGCTGTTTCTCTTGAAATAATGAGCATGCGAAAAGCATGAAAAAAAACCTCTAAAACCAAACTACAGTCACTTTTATGTAGCAGTGATGGGTATAATGCTTTCTACACCATCAGTCTCATGGAGTGACCCTAACACCTACTTGTATACCAGTGTGTGTGTATATATATATCTAAGGATGCACTGTTATGAAAATATACCGCAAAATATCCAATATCTTTCAAGCACATAACTGCTGACACAACCATTTGACATAATGTAGAAATTGGGGGTGCATCTACTTGGAGAAGCATTATGGAAAGATATAATTAGTTCCTTTCACAGGCTATAGGAAATATACAGTTGTATGCACTCATTCAAATACCACCAGTCAAATTACATGCTTTGACGACATGGTAATTGAAAGTAAGTTAGCACATTCCTTACAGTTGGTAAATATGAGATTATCTGCTAATTAGGAGAATTTGTGTATTTGTTCAGTTTAACATGTCGAGAATGCCCAACTCGGATGCTGAAGGGCCAGTCCAGGCAGTTCACATTCTCTAAACCTGGCAATTTACAAGTTTGTTGAATCAGGAAAATCATCAAATCATCAAAAAAAACTTGTGTATAATTATGGACAAACTACTTACTATTCCAAACAGTAAATATGTAAATACAGCATATAGTCTTAATTATTTGAGGTTGTTGCATGAAACTGACGTGATTATCTCTCTAAAGTAATGAAGTTTATACCGAGAATCTTTTATGCTAAGCTTAGTTACCTTAGATTTATATAGCGATGGCAGTCAAAAAGGCTGAGGACAATACCAAAACTAGCTATCTTCAGTTGTAGGCAGAAACTTTCAAGATGCTGCACAGTGTACATACAATGATAGTTTAACCAAAAACATTGAAGAGTTTATAAAGATATGATTGATTGGCCAGTGAGAAAATACAGTGAATATGTAACTACAGGTCATCAAGATTACAGGCTTAACATAAGCCCTAACAACAGTTAAACGCTTTTCGATATAAGGCATGCATCCGCTCATGAAAGGTATGTTTGCCCTAGTGAAGACTACATGGGATGTTTGCTTTATAGTTGCCATGACCAGCTGGCTAACATCAAAAATATTAAGTACAGTACTAACAATATTCATTCAAGAGTATTCAAGAATTTGTTACTTTGGTGTTGGATCCTCAAACCTGTGGTGAGTTCTGGTACTGGGTTTCAGCCACCAATTCTGTATTGGTCCTTTTCACTTAAAAATGGGCCTTTAGCTCCAAGAACTCCACTCAACTCTCTGCAGCTGACAGAACTCATCTCATCCTGCATTTTACCTTCACTGCAGCAATCTAGCCAAATAAAATACCTTGTAATGGTAATAAATAAAATACTACTAATACTTTTAAGTAGTTAATGTCAACTTCGAAAAAAGCTATATTTGAGTTAGAGGGTACAATTGCTGCTTCTATAGCAACATCAGCCCATAGGCAGCCTTTTGGTATATTTTAACCTGCAGTAATGAAATTACTTAATGTTACATTTAAAAAAAAAATTTTCAGGATGACCTTAAGGATATTTCTCAAAGCCTGTAAAACTGTAACAATAAGGTTTTTGTTGCTAGAAAAATGCTGTTTGTTCTTCAAACTGGTCTGGAGCCCTTATTTTCTGTGGCCAGAGTTACAAGTGCATTACTATGCTGTTGAATTTTAGTCTAGTTCAGTGTTGCCTAAAGATATATCATATTGTCCTGTTGATTAAATCACCCAGTGTTGGCTGTGAGTATAGTGTGTCAATGCTGTTTACATTAAAGCCACAATGTCTTTTTTTGACTGCTTCAGTAAGCATTTTGCAAGAGCTCGTTGTTCTGATGGTCACAGAACTATTTGTGTCAGATGTTCTGCAGGAGTGCCACTCAGTTGTCCTCATGTTCGCAGACAAAATGACCTGGTGTCCTAAAGTACAGTGCTGAACATGCGTGTAGAATGTCAGTGGAAAGCTTGCAGATAAAACTCTGAATGCCAGAGCCAAGGCAGTGTTGAAATACTAGTTGATGGGTGTAATTTGGACAGTTGCAGCAGAATGGATGGGCTAGGTTTACACAGTGCATGTGTAATGTTGACTAAGGTCCAGATGATCATAGTAGCCCCTTTATCAGTGACCCCGTTATGAAGCAGCACTGGTTGAGTAATTAATAGAGGCATATTAAAGAGGAATGCTGATTAGGGGGAAACTTATCTCTGGTGTACGTGTGTATGTCCTATCTTTCATCTGTAGTCAAATATTAATCAATCAGCCATAACTGCATTCATTTAAGAGCCCCTCAGCAACAGAGCAATTCAGGTATGAAGTAATGTCTGCTTACTGTTACCCCATCGGCCAGCTATGGGGCATGCTCTCATCCTGACTAAGCATTTCCACTACTGTGAGAATGAAATGCTGTGTGAAAAGCCTGCATCAAATCACTGCTGTGTGCCAAAGTGAAATAATGATTATTTTAGTGTTCGTTTCATTGTGATTATAGTATTTATTTTATTGCACTTACACACGTAATTATAATATTCGAGGAGCTGTAATTATTCAGAGACCCCTTAAAGTGTCAGAATAATTTGCAAATTATATGCCAAGCTTACATGGCATGCCGTGTCGTCTTTAAAACCATGGGATCTAATTATGTCTGATCTCAAATTGTGCAGTGCAGTATAGGCTGAGAAAAGAAGCCCTGCGTTGTTCTTTGCTTATTTATATGAATGCAAAATGCAGTGACGTAGATTTTGGGCAGACAAGAAAGGTTTCCACTCCAAAAGTGTAATTGAAATTCCAATTGCAATGATATGACTACAATTATAAAGACGTTATGTCAAACAGTGACAATTATTATTAGCATCATTTTGGTTTTATGGTGGCATGCTGAGGTGCAAAAACTCTCATGACATTTGTTTATTGGTTCCTAGGGGAAATCATATCCATTCAAGGGGCCTTTCCCCCCAGTGTGGAACCCTCTTGCTCTGATGGACTACAACAACCTCTGGAGGACTATTGACAAGATGGGCATGGAGGTAAAATAAAAATATGAAAAAAAAAAAAAAAAAATTACTTCATTCAGACATATCAGCAATAACCTGCTGGTAGACCTGAACAATATAACAGTACAAGCTGTTGTATTGCTTCAGCTGGTCTGAGAGTGAAGGAACTGATTGAGACCTTTCATCTTACTCTTTATTCATGATTGTCCATAGCAGCTGATTGTGGTTGTTTACTGCAGATCCCAAAGGAAGCTCCATGGAGGGCCCCACATGCGGAAGAGTGGGACAAGATGACCATGCAGGAGTTCTTTGACAAGGTTTGCTGGACCAGGTACAGAGAAGAACTCTCCAGAGCACCAACATTGTGTTCAGAAAGATGTCTGAAGTATTTATTTATTTATTTATTTTTTAAACAAGAATTAATGCAGCTTTATTTTATTTATTTATTTTTTTTTACAGTGCAGCCCGTCGGTTTGCCACACTGTTTGTCAACGTGAATGTGACCTCAGAACCTCATGAGGTATCTGCCCTCTGGTTCCTCTGGTATGTCAGGCAGTGTGGTGGTACCATGAGGATCTTCTCCACCACCAATGGAGGCCAGGTAAACCAGACCAGCTTAATCCTTTTTAAAAACCTACCAAAATCCTAGAACCATATGCCCAGCATTAACACATTCTCACAAACTCTTACAGTGTTTGGAAACTCAACGTTGTGTAGTGATTTGTCTGGAGTTGTTTCATGTTGAGCCTTTGCATGATGTTAAGCCCACAGTGCCACAGGACTTTGTTTCCTGAGCCTTTGAATCATTAGTTTTTTTGGAGGCAAGCTGAATAACAGTGAGCACAGTCCTAAAGCAAGGTGCTGACAGCTGAATTACTCTCAGCATGTCGACGCTTGCGTTTGCACAGTGATGTGTGTGACCTTTCCACCGTGTCTGCATCTGTGTGTTTACAGTGTAATCAGCATGAGGGAGAGAGAGAGGGAGGTGTAGCCAAGTACCCAGGCATTAGATTGAGTGTTGGAAAAGAATAGTGCTGTAGAAAAGGCAGGTGTGTGCTAGCGCAACGGGAATTGAGCTAGGGCCACCCCGTCCCAGCTTTCATGTCCCAGAGTGCTGTAATCAGTGCCACTGTCCATTCTTTACCCCTAATTTAGTTAATCATAGCACTCTCCGTGGGTGGCTTTGGGGGTGTGGCTTTGGTAAAACAATGAACGCTTGGCTGCCATGGATACAGAGGAAGGGGATGGCCTGGGGTAATTACAGAACTTTATTATGAGGTTCAGAGTGATTTCCTGCTGCCTGGGCCCCTGAAGGAGATGTGCTGGGTTGGTGTTAAAGATTAAAGTGATTTGCTGCACGATGGGTCACGTGTGTGTTTGCTTTGTCAGCGGTTGGTGTGTTATGTGGGCTGTAAAACAGTGGCCTCCCCTCCCACCGCACAAAGACATTACACTGGCAGGTGAAAGTGACATCAACACGCAGCCAGGAAGAATTGCTGGGGGCGGGTTTATCATCGGAAGAGCAGAGAACCGGGTCTCGACATCATGCTTTTTTTTGTGGTAGAAATGTTCTGCTAATAATTCTGTTTACCATTCAGTTTGGTTTATTGACCCATACGAACAGGTATTGCTGCTTTTTTTGATGCTCTTAAGCACACAGTGCTACATGACCACACCCAATAAAACCTACAAATGTCAGTTTATTGTATTATGTATTCAATGTATTATTCTGTGTGTACATTTACAAGGGTTTCATATTAATTGCAAATACATGTAATATTTAAATATTGTATGTAAAATAGCTCATCATTTCAAAGATCAACTCAAAGTGTACACTCTTGATTAATTTTTTTCTTGACATAGCATATCTGAGTGTAGGTGCATTTAACATATTGGCTGGGTTAATACTGTTTAGAGCCTCACATTTCACTGATTGTCTGGTTAGGTCCTGTGCCCTGTCAGTCAGAGGGAGGTTATGTCTGTACTTACAAGAGCAGGATTGAATGCAATCTTAGACCCTTGGGTCTGTGGCAGATGGGGCCACCTGTCGGTGAATAAAAGAACTGCTGTTGAATTACTGGAAATGAGAAATTACCTTTTCTTATCTTTTGATTTTAAATCATCTCCAGATGGAAGAAAGTGTGCCAGAGGCATGCTAAGGGAAAGAAAGGAAGCAGGCCTGAAATTATAGAGTTCAGTGCATACAGTGGTCTGATATGGATATATAAGTGCTTGCCAAAACCCTCAATGTGTTTATCTATTTGTCAATCTATCTACCTGGCTGGCTAGCTACCCATACTCCTAGAAATAAAAGGCTGAGGGTGAAGGTTTTTAAAGTTTCAAGTACATCCGCATAATCTGAATGTTGCGTGACTAAAAGGTTTCCTGTATATTCAAGCCAAGAGCCATTTTTAAGAGTGTATCATTAATAATGAACAGTGTACAATAATAAACCGATAAGAAAATGTGAGTTTTTCAACTGTTTTCCTTGTGACCTGATAATGTAGTCAATCAATTAATCAATGGCAATTTAAATAGACACCAGATTGACATTAGAACAAGCAATACACTGCAGCAAAATCCATAAATCATCTTGTCTGTCAACAGTGTGATGGTTTTTTTTGTGTTTTTGTGTCAGGAGCGTAAGTTTGTTGGCGGCTCCAGTCAGATCAGCGAGTGCATGGCCAGAGAGCTAGGGGACAGAGTGAAGCTGCAGAGTGCTGTCTGTAGTATTGACCAGACTGGAGACATGGTGGTGGTCAAAACAGTCAGTGAAGAGACCTACAAGGTAAGAAGTCCTTCAGCACCTTAACTGACTTTCAGATAATCTGTTCACTCACAAAATCCTCCAAGCTAAGCTTTTAGCTTAGCCACCTCCCAGTCATCTCTCTCCATTCACCCTGGTTTACTGCCTTTATGTGTTCAGTTTCAGGAGATTGACCTACAGCCAATAGTTTTCATGTTTGTGTTTTATCTGTTAGCAAGAAGGGTTCTATATAGTACTATATAACTTGGTAGATCTTTAAAGAAAATGTTTACCTTCTGTCAGGATGTGTACTCACACTGAATGTAGTCAAATATTACAGAAATGGAGCTGTGGTTGATCAGTTACTGCAGTTAACTTTGTACTGGCAAAGTCTCTGGGTCAGAGTGCACCTCTTAAATTAGAGATAATGTGGAGTGTTTCAGCAAAAGTAATTCTATGAAGGACGACCAGTGAACTGGCAATGGGAGTCATAGGCACCCCAGGCTCATTGATGCACAAGGAAAGTGATCGCTAACCCATCTGGTCTTATCCCGTAGAAGAGCCACTGTAGCACAAATTGGTGAAAAAGTTCATGCTTGCTATAATGAAAAGGTGTCAGAACACACAATGCATTGCAGCTTGCTAAACATGGGGCTGTGTCGCTGCAGACCTGTCGGAGTGCCTATGCTGAGCCCTGTCCGCTGCCTTTTGGGTCTGTTCACACTTTCCACTTTCAAATTTCAACTTCCGTGGCAAAGGTATTCCCTAATGGGAGTATGTTGTTTTCTTCAGGATATTACATCCTGCCATGCTGCAAAAAAAGTTCAGGGGTCATTGAGGAAAAGTGTTCAAGGTGTTAATTTGGCATCCAGATTGCCCAGACCTCAGTTATGGCTAATCAGTGTATTGTCCCTTTAACAAAGCATGGCATTGGGCCAGAAGTGTTCAAACTTTTCCAAACAACTGTATATACAGGTTCTTAATTGTGGAAATTATATAAAGTGTATAATGTAGTTGGCATAGAAAGAGCTTTTCTTTTGGGGCATATGTTGGTTTACATATAGATGTGTAAGCTTGTGGGATTGTGATCATTAAGCTGCTCCTCATCTCTCTGTCCTGACCACATCCTCTTTCTGCTGCTAAAGCTCATTAAGTGCTGCTGCAGAGCTCATTAGCCCTGTTGGCTAAATGTTTAATCACTGAAAGAAACAACCATTAAAAATGATCATGAAGATGTGCTTGCTTTTAGTGATGCAAAGTGTGTTGTTTTTTTTCCTGTTGTAGGCCAAATATGTGATTGTTGCCATACCACCAGGACTGAATTTGAAGATGCACTTTAACCCTGAACTTCCTCCACTAAGAAATCAACTTATCCACAGAGTACCCATGGGCTCCGTCATCAAGTGCATGGTCTACTACAAGGAGAACTTCTGGAGGAAGAAGGGTAATCATTTATTCAAATAAACAGAAATTAAAACCAATATCACCAAATGTGGTTTTAGGGAGGTTTCAGACTTGGGCTGTTTGGGCAGACTGTTTTTTTATGTTTAGCATATTATTTGAACTCCGATCTCTTTAAATGGACCCATAAACACACACAACTCACACCACCTCCTTTGTTGGTTTGGTTTGTAACCCAGTTGTTTTGTGCTTTCTTGCTCATCTGCTTTTCTTTATGGGTTGAAGGGTAAAGCTAGGCATGACCCAGTAAAAGACTTTTGTAATTTTGCCAGGTAGCAATGTACAGAACTCTGTTAAAGTACACATTAAGGCATGGCGTCCATGTTCATTAGTACTTTTTCTTTCAGGCTATTGTGGAAGCATGGTGATTGAGGAGGAAGAGGCACCTATCGGCCTCACTTTGGATGACACAAAGCCTGACGGAACCGTACCTGCAATTATGGGGTAAATCAAGCTGTGTAGGCTGACCAGACAGTGTCCTTCCATTCAAACTGAATAGAAACACATGTTCTGCATAATCACAGATGAGTAAAAGACGTTTAGATGACCATGCTGTTTTTTTTCTGTCCTAGTTTCATTCTTGCACGCAAAAGCAGGAAGCTGGCTGGACTCACCAAGGAGGAAAGGTAAATATTTATTAGAAACTGACAAGTGTTGCTTTTGAAGTTTTTCAAAAGAACCAATAGATGACTCTGGGTTGAAGCTGGGAAATGAGGAATGTTCTTTTCTTCCAAAGAAAAAAGAGGATCTGTGAGATCTATGCACGTGTCCTAGGCTCAGAAGAAGCTTTGCATGTAAGTTTCTGTTCTTCATCAAGTTATTTATACTCCAGAGTGCTTTCTGACCATTTGACCACAGCCAAATGACTGTGCTGTTGCATGCAGGACACAGTACTGATGCACAATTGTTTGTACAAACTTTTATAAACATTTGTGCATGCATGCGTCCTTGTGTTCATGTATGCGTGCGTGAATGGGTTTGTCTGTGTGTGTGCAAGAAAATGAGACCAGTAGTGAAAATGGCTTGAAAAAGGCTTCTATTTTGCATTTTTACATATTTGTGTCATTACAAAATCATATAATAGGCATTATTTGAAAATATGAAAAGTTCAAAATGTATTAGTACTAGTATATTTGTATGTCTCTCTTTTTGCTGAAATGACCGTATCCACTGAGACTAAAATAGACTCCACAAAATCTGATGACCTGGGATATCCTAGCACGGTTTCACAATTTTTCAGAAAGCGTTGTGTGGGGTTACTGAATGCTTTCAATGTCTTCAAGTGCCCCATAAATGTATCTCTTTTGAATATTCTCACCACCATGCTTAACTATTGGGTTGATGTCTCTCCGGTCCTTTTTCTTACATACACCCTTTTGTTATTGCCATTAATCTTAAAGTTAGATTCACTAGTAAACAGGAATTTAATGGTCATCTACATTTTACATTTTATTCTTTTGGCTAATGCTTTTATCCAAAGTGACTTCCAAGACAGAGAAAACAATCAAGCATTACAGCTGCACAGGGCAACACTGAAGTGAGTGCTACAGGGAAGTCCAATGCATTTCTCTTCATTGTAAAATACAGGCGGTAGAAGCTACAATAAATCTTGGAAGACAAGTGCTACAATAACAACAGACAGCAACTACTACAATAAATACAAACGCCAAGTGCTACAATAACAACATACTGCTGTAAAATGTTGTTATGCCACTAAAAAGTGGTTTAGAGGCTGCTACTTGTCCTTTTGAGACCACTGCTAGATGCCTTTTTAACAGTAGTTGTGCAAGAGTTGCTGTTTTGTTTCTCAACAAGAACAGCTTTGTGTCTTCCAGTGGTGTGGCCACTTTTGGTCTGCCTGATCGTGGCTTGGATACAAATGATTCAGTTCTGGCAATGCATTTTGGTTCCTTGCCTCATTAGAAACCTTTAGTGTAGCCATGATTTCATGCTGAGAAGCCACATTTACTTAATTCTCATGCCATATTTCAATACTACTATAGTATTCTCAGCTGAAAGCCTGAAGCATGGCCTTATTTATAGTAGTGAGCAATTGCTGTAAGTTTTGTTTTAGCATTTACTTCAATGGAAAGGGTAAGACATAATAAAATCTGACTTTTGGAATTGACAGTTTCCAAATTTTGCCAAATACTAATACATTCAGAAATAGTCATTACATTTTTTTCAATGTTTTGCTCAAAACAAATAAACAAACATATTTATTTATTCATTTATTTACTTAGTAGTTAGCAAAAAAATAGAATGTTTTAATAGCTGTCTCAGACTTTTGGCCCCCACTATATAACACAATTGATATTATTTGTTTAGATAATCACAAATGCTCATATTTAAGCCTAAGATTAATTTTTTTTATCTATTTAAAGATTGGCAAAATAAGCTTCCTCAGAACATATTTTTAAGATTATTATTAGAAACATTAAGTAAGAAGGGATTTCATATAATGTGATTTCAATGGAGTTTTTCCAGGGTACATTTGTTCAGTAATGGCAGCAGTGGCGGCACATTCTAACCAATAAATGCATCAAACAGTCAGTTCTATTTGTAAATGCCACCGAGCTCACAGAGATCTCCGCTAGATTGAATGATTGAATGCTGAGACACATTACAGTTTGTTTTTTGAGGTAACAAGTTCTTAATGCCAAAGATAAAATGGACCATCCAGGGTGTTTTTAGCAAAAGATGCAAGCGACGACATCTGTCTGAATGAACATGAACATTTATCAATGCCCACAGCATGGGTGACTTTGTGGCATATGTGTGAAGGTTCCATGGAGGATATTAGAGCGACACATGCTGCCATCAATGTTTTGCTGAAATTACAATGAACTTCCCTGTTCTATGGGGCAATGTTTGTGACCTGAGCATTTTTTCCTCCCATCAGCCTGTGCATTATGAAGAGAAGAACTGGTGTGAGGAGGAATACTCTGGTGGCTGTTACACAGTCTACTTTCCCCCTGGCATCCTTACACAGTTTGGCAAGTGAGTGCACATTTACATAGTCACAACATTTGACATTGTTCTCCCATGCCTAGACTTTTGAAAATTGTGTAGCTCTTCTGTGGCCTGCTCAGCTTATTTGCAGTGGTCTGTCCTAAGGAGCTCTGCATTGTCAGTCTGCATCCCAGATCGGCACATAACTGTAACATGTAAACTTTCTCTGTCTTTTTAGAGTTTTGAGGGAGCCTGTGGGCAGGCTATACTTTGCAGGCA
Organism: Arnoldichthys spilopterus; assembly: GCA_037974385.1. Classification (NCBI taxonomy): domain Eukaryota; kingdom Metazoa; phylum Chordata; class Actinopteri; order Characiformes; family Lepidarchidae; genus Arnoldichthys; species Arnoldichthys spilopterus. The sequence goes on from JBBPDA010000003.1 coordinate 4,508,252, forward strand.
CTGAGACAGCCACTGAGTGGAGTGGCTACATGGAGGGAGCTGTTCAGGCTGGAGAGAGAGCAACCCGAGAGGTGAGAGATGAACTCAGTTTGAGTCAGTAATTGGTGCACTTTAAAGTAGCTAAATTTGCTAGTAGGAGTGTCTGGATACTTTGGGCATATAGTGTATCTTGTGCTACCTGGCACTTGCACCAATGACCCAGATATTATTTGAATGGTTGACATTGCCACAAACAGTGACAATGGAAGCAGCATAGTAGTTTTGTGTGGTGTTGATATGAGTGTACAGTGTAATAATGTATTCAGTGTACACATTCAATTAAAACAAGTCAATGTTCTTCTCTTTCAGATTTTATGTGCCATGGGAAAACTTCATTCAAGTCAGATCTGGCAGCCTGAGCCTGAATCACTGGTACATTTATGCACTTGTATTTTCATTATTATAACTGCTCTTTTTATACTTTTCATTAAGTTTGACTACTTCCCATAACACTAATCTCTACTAAACTATCAGGGGAAAAAAAAAAATTTTTTTTGTTGTTGCAAATTTCAGTTAATTTTTTTTTAATTCAGAAAATAATAGGTACATCGAAAAAACATCTATGCACAATTACTTTGACACTTTGAAAACCAAAAAAACACTTTTATATATAACAGGACATATGCCTCTGCTTTTGTTAAGTGTTTTCATACTGTTGTTATAACAATTAGTAATTATTGGTAATGTTTTTGTTTTCCCCAGGACATTCCTGCATTGCCTTTTGTAAGTACATTCTGGGAAAGAAACTTGCCATCGGTTGGAGGATTCCTCAAATTCGTGGGCGTGTCGTCTTTCCTGACGATTGCCACAGTGGTTGGCGTTGTGGCCTCTAAAAAGGGACTCCTCCCACGATGCTAGAGCCCCTCTCTCTCTTTAGCTTTCATCACTGCCCTTGGTTAAGACTGCTTTCTTCAGTCAGTCACATTTCCAAGGTTGTGGTACAAACTGGGTGTGAGCTCATGTCCCTGATATGAGGTTTTAGGCTCAAATTTGTTCTAATCACTCAATCATGTCTTAATGAAGAATTTGCAGAATAATGAGTCACTAGTGTATTTGGTGTTTAAAATGGGAACTGCCCTTTTCAACAAAAACATTATAGCCAGAGTTGCTATTAAGTAGTTCTGAATAGTTGCCCAGCCAAGGTCACAGTGACAAACAACATTCCATTGCTGTCTGTTGCCAATATCATTTTTAAAATATATATTAAAGTCACTACACATTTTCTCATGTACAAACCATTAACCAGCCGAATGGATTACCTCTGCTGATTTTAAGGTGCTGGAATTAACAATTATGAAAACAAAAGCTAAGCATTATCTGAATATTTTATATCGCATTAAAGACAACACCGGGGCCAAGGCATGTATACGTCCTGAACAGTTAGACAAGGTGCAAACAATTCCCCTTTTTCCATAAAGATGCGGCATGAATTCATATCACTTATGTTCCATCTTAAAGTGCAATGGCCATTGACCATAGTAAGACATTAGCCAGCTCTCCTCATGCTGAAGACGGCCTGCTCTGTGATTAGATGGATTTATCCCTCAAAGGTAAATCCTATGGATAAAAAATAGCTAGAGAAATCCCAGAAGTGTTATCTGGTCAAGCTGCTGTGCATGATTGTGGCTCATATGTCACTTCTAATCTTAAGAAATCTTAAGCAAGCATTTGAATGTATTTTTTTTTTCTAGATTAGATGTGTTTAATAATTTTAGACAAATGTATATGCATAGACACCAATCAGCCACAACATTAAAACCATTGATATGTGAAGTGAATAATATTGATTATCTTGGTATTTTGTTACAATAACACCTTTCTGGGGGTGGTATATATTAGGCAGCAAGTAAACAGTAAGTTCTTGAAGTTTGTGTGCTGGAAACAGGAAAAATGGGAGTGTGTGAGGATCTGAGCCACAAAGGCCTTATTGTGATGGCTAGACAAATGAGTGAGCACATCTCCGGTAGGGCCGGTCTTCCAGGGCAGGAGTGTTCCAGGTATGCCGTAGTAAGTGCCTACCACAAGTGATCATAGGAAGGACAATTGTTGAATCACCGACAGGGTCATGGGTGTCCACACATGATGAGAGCACATGGAGAGTGAAGGCTGATCTTATCTACTGTGGTTTAAAAAGTTAATGCTGGCTAGGATGGAAAGGTGTAAGAACACAGTGCACCACAGTCAGCTGTTTTGGTGGCACGAGGGGTCTAGTCAATATTAGGCAGGTGGTTTTAAGGTTGTGGCTGTGTGTGTGTGTGTGTGTGTGTGTGTGTGTATATATATATATATATATATATATATATATATATATATATAGTTCTATATGTAGCTGTGTTGTGTCAGGTGGTTTTTATTTATATGTAGTCATAAGACTTCTCAACATACAGCGCTTCAGTTATCACTATAATGTAAAGTTTTCACTTTATATACTGATGAAAAAGCAGTGCTACATTCAAGGTCTTATCATTTTCTATCATGTTAGGACTTAACTTGACATTACTACCCTTATTCACAGCTGCACATCACCCTATGTGTTCTTTAGGAAATATATATGAACCTTAATTTTGCTTCCAGATATTTTACTAGTAAGAAGCATTGGTTTCAAAGTTTTGTGTAACATGTTATAGCCAAAGGCAGGGGTAGGCATGTTTACAATATGATCTCCTAGATGTCCTCACCATTTAATTTTCTCACCGTAGGAATTTCTGTCACTGTCACTGATGCCATACTATGCCAAGGGAATATAATTTTTTTTCTTCACATTACATGATCTTTAATGTTAGCAAATGAAAACAAATAATGTGATAGACCCTTTAAAAAAGGACAGAAGAAACAGGAAATAAGTTAATAACACATTGTCCAGTGTAGGCCCAGTGTATGTGGAATGTGTTGTTGTTCCAAAGATAGGTTGAGTGTTGTCTGTGGTGCCTTAATAATTTAGTCGTGTTCCTCATTTCTCAAGTGCCTCTGTGGTTGTCCTGTCTAGCACACTGCTCCTGGATTGATCTCTGGCTACTTTAGTGAGTGGACTCATTGCTTTAGTCCTTCCATTTTGGGATTCTGCACATTTGCTGAAGCGAGGATCCCATTTGTATGTTTCAGTATTGGTTACAGATTTCTATTTGCTTCACAGCAGATTTTTCAAAACCACCAATGACTGCATCTCACCCTCAGTGTCATGCAAAGGATGTGCCACAAGGTTCAGTTCTGGTGATCAGATGGTGATTCAGTATGTGCTGGACTGGCCTGAATAATTTAAATCAGCTATTTGTTTTTTATGCAAGTACTTATTTCTAAAGCCACAAGACTTGTAGCCTAAACCACAACACATATCAGCAAATGCCTTTTAAAAGAGCATTGAAAATGGAAAATCAACAGAATAAATTGCTGAAACAATAACTTGTTTGTTTTAGGCCAATTTTCACACAGCTATTGAAGTAAAAAGGCAAAGCTGCTAGAAATCATGTGTGGAGCCAAAGTGGCCAAACAAAGTATTTTTCATGCAAAATTTCAGTACAAGTTTGGAATTAAGGCACGAAAAGATTGTAATGGTCCTCACATTGAACTAGGCCTATAACTCCAAAAACCCAGTCCTGCAGTATAGCTGTGTCTTCTATAAAATTACATCAGCTGACTATTACTCAGGCTAGGACACTGTTGCTACCTGCTGGATCAATTCTGAACTGCAGAAATGAAAATAATTATTTGTGATTCTGTGAACAAGTGTTTGGGCCCCCAGTCAAAAATATCAACAAATATTTAAAGTCTGTAAAATGCCATTTGGGCCAGTCCTGCATTTAATTTTTCTCATTTTCACACCAATGACATATCCCTCAAACCTAATGTAGCTAGTGTCAAACCAGAGAGATGGCTGTGAACCAGAGGGTAAGCTAAGCCTGACTGCTGACTGTAACACTCTATAAGAAAGCTGACCAAGATTTATCTGTGGGGAGCTTTGATAACATACTTTTTTTTAATCTGGTGGACTGTGAACTTAGTAACACTGCAATGACTCTGTAAGTGCTGTCCTGATGTCCTAATGTTGTGGTTTGTTACTCCTTGGCCTGGTGAGTTGTGTGTTTTTGTGCAGTAATGACTCTTATTGCTAAACCTTAGTGCACTCCCTGTACTAACCGTCCTCATCTTAGTTCAGATTTGTTCTTGTTTGCACTAGTCTATTCAGCCACAGTGCTACTGCAAGGCCTCATTTTCTGTCAAACTGTGTGTGAATGCGGCGTCCAGTGTTCTAGTCTTGTAATTGTGTTACTTGATCTCTTTGTACAAAAACAGCAACACAGCCGATGATTAAAAATGTGAAATTTACCTCTTTCTTCGCTGTCTGTTATTTGTATGAATATTCTTCATATGTGAACCTCTGCCCTTTGCATTCACACACAAACGAATCAAAGATGAACACTCAGAGGAAGATGATAGATCAGGCTCCAACGGTTTAGTATGTTCCATGCTTTGGCACAATGTCCCTAGTCTTAGCTATTTATTTGGCTTAAACCTCTGCACATCACTCAATAGAGTTTTACCACAAGCCCAAATGGCCTACGTGCTTTATGAACACTCTGTTTTGCTTTAAAAAAAACAAAACACATGTATCCCTTAGTCTGGCTCCTATGTCCACCCAGTCCGTATAAGGGCATTTAGCTGCAATAACAGGGTGTTTTGAATTCACTGTTTGTGGGAATCCACAAAAACTAGCATATTCACATATATCCGCAGCAGTTTAGCTCCAGTCATATGCATGTAAGTTATAGGGAGTGTTTCAGCCTGGACTGAATTCTGAATTGAGACAGGACAGCCAATAAGAACCAAGATAATTGGTGACAGGCTGTCTCTACAAAACAAATATCTGTTTTTGAGCCTTTTGAAAGTAATCTCTGCTTGAGTCTATAGTTGAGGCCTACAACACACACACCATCCAGCAGTGTAAATACTGACCACAAGGGGACGCCAGTGTAACACTGATACATTGGCAGGATGACGACTGATTTTCTCTACCTGTAAATGTCAAGCTATAATATGCTTAATAGTTCATTTTGTTTGCTTCATCTCCCAGAGACATGTACAGTGTTGACCTCTTTTCACTGCTGAGTTCACTAAATGGAACCTATCACTGCACATTAAATGATCAGTTCTAAGTATAATATAAATACTGATGATGCTATTGGTTATTTGTAAGCAATTCTGTACAGCTATTTCCCATCTCTGATGCATTAGAGTTTTAATTCCACTTCTGGGGAAACTGAAATTGAGCCACAAAAATGGCCACAAAGTATATGTTCACATTTACAACATAGAAATTATACGTCTCATTGACCGAATACAAGATACTGTAATGTGTCACCATATGATTGTGAGAGAAACTGGGAAACTGGCTGTCCAGATATGAACAGTCTCTTCAGTTACTGAACTTTGGTTAATGTAATGTTTGCAAACTGTCATTTATGTTGCTGGAGTTCACTGCAGACTCACACTGCCAGCACACACTGGATTTGTTTGAACTGGACTCTGTCTGTCACATCCATATCAGCCAGTCATCCCAGCCCATGTTTCTGACCACCTCAGAACAAGTTCAATAGAAGCATCTGTGCTGTAAAGAGATAAGGAATAGGATAACCCAACACCAAATGGCACTTTGAACACACTGATACTGAAAATGGGCAGATGTGGGTAGATTATATGAAAAAAAGAATATCTGATAAGCTAAGGCTAAGACACTTCGAACTGGAGGGAGTGAAGCAAGAAAAGAGACTGCACAAATTTCATCAAAGAAAAAAAGCCAAATCTGAGATGAAAAGAAAAGGAAATGCCCATCGGGAGACTCAGAAAATTACCTTAATTATCTCAGATACATAAACAATACATCTGTGACATATTTGTTTTCTTCCTTATTAGCTGTTCTATTTAGGTTTAGCCTGTGAAGAGCTTCTTCTGTGTAGCCAGAGTGAGGATGTGGGTGTATGAGGAAGGGAACAGTAGGAGGTGCTGTAGTGTGTGAAGCACAGTTGAGCTGGAGAGCACTGCCAGAAGGATTTAAATCACATGACTAGGAGGTGATATCATGTTTTACCACTTCAGATACTCCATTTAGCGTCAAAACACATTCAACCCATTCAGCTCCTCACCAGTGATGGAGAACCTGTGTTGTAGGCAAATCTATACCCTTCCTATGTTAAACACAATTTCAACACCTCCATCCAGCCAACCATCCGTCCTTCGATCCTTCCATCCATTCATCCATCAGTTGCACTTACTATCACTGTCCCCAGTATGTGTAAGAACCAGTTTTTTTACAAATTGTTTACCATTATGACTCCAGGCAGTTTCTCAAGCCAACTGTGTATGTGGTATGCTGCTTTCACATAACAGTGAGTACCACATTGCCAAAAGTATGCAGACATTCATCACATCTCATCCATGTGTGCTTATTAAACATCTCATTTCAAAATCATGGGGATTAACATTGAGTAGGTTCTGTCTTGCTGTAGTAACAGCCTCCAGGCTTCTGGAGAGGCTTTTTCTTTTGGTTTTGGAACAGGGCTGAGGGGGATTTATTTACATTTGGCAAAAACAGCATTAGCAAGGTCACCTGGTATTCAAGTTTATTCCAAAAGTATGTATTGACTTGAGGTCAAGATTCAGCAATGGCCAGTCAAGCTATTCCACACCCAACTCAGCAAACTTTCATTATAAGCTTTACTCATGCTGACACAGAAACAGTTCTTCCCCACAATGTTGCCGCAAAAGTAGAAGCACTCTTCATTCAGAGTTTATTTGTATGCTGTACAACTAAGATTCCCCTTGTTCAGGCCTAGGTCTCAAACCATGAAAATAGTCCCAGAACATTATTCTGCCTCCTCCAAACTTTACTGTTGGAACTATGCATTCTACGCAAACTATGCAAATATCTATCCAACCCAGATGTCTACCAGCCTGCATGATGGTGATTGTAGTTTATGACTCTAGAGAATGTTTCCACTAAGTCCAGCAGCTATGTGCTTTAAAGCACTCCAGCCAAAGCTTGCCATTGAACACAGTGATCTTAGACATGTGTTTTGCTGCTCAGCCACAGACATCCAATTCAAAAAAAGCTATCAATGGACAGTTCTTGTGCATATGGTGCTTTCAGATGCAGATTGGAGCACTATAGTAAGACTGTGGTTTATGCTTAAACCTAAAGACAAACTTTTATTTGCTGTGCGGTTCAGACCTCAACAGTCCATCCTTAAATAGTATGTAATTAGAATACTTAAACAAACTCAATGTATAGTATACTTTTATCAGGCTTTTATGACCCAGCTTTAAGTAATTTACTTAAATAAAAAAAAAAAACATTTTATTTTAATTTACTAAAGTTAATAAATATATATAGATATAATACACTAGCGTAGCATATTCATTGTGTACTACATTTGTTTTCTTTTGCACTTCAAAAAAGCATATAATGAACTAAGCTTTAAACATGTTTATACTGTAAACATGTTGGCAACATAGTATTTAAATTATATTTAAATATTAGTAGTAAATCTTTTCTATTTTAGCCATTGATGTGGAGTGGATTTGGGTTGCCAGGGTTCTTCCTGAAGTCAATAACCATCTCTTTTGTCTTTTTAACATTCAGAAATAGATTGTTGACTTGTTGACACCATTCCTTCAACTGTCTTGCCACCTCTCTGTATGCAGACTCATCATTGTCAGTGATTAGTCTTACCACCGTTGTATCATCTGCAAACATTATGATGTACTTGGCACTGTACTTGGCAGTACGGTCATGTATTAGCAGTGTGAAAAACAGTGGACTGAGCACATAACCTTGAGGGGCACCAGTGCTTAGCTTTATGGTCCTGGAAGTATTGTTACCTGTGTTGACGGACTGGGGGCTGTCAGTGAGGAAATCCAAAATCCAATTACAGAAGAAAGTATTCATGCCCAGTAGGCTTCCCTTCCAGACTCTGTGGGATGACTGTTGAATGCTGAGCTGAAATCTATGAACAGCATTCTGACATAGTTGGTGTTTCTGTCCAGGTAAAAAAGAGTGAGGTTGAGGGCAGTTCAGATTACAGTATCTGTAGTGTAACTGGACTGGTATGCACGCTGAATTGGGTCTAGTTGTTCTGGGAGCTGGGACTTCATATGTCTCAGTACCACCATCTCTAAGCACTTAGTGCTGATGGGTGTGAATGCTATGGGCCAGTAGTCATTGAGGTGGGTTACGGTTGACCTTTTTTGGCACTGGGATGATCCTGGTCATTTTGAGGCAGATAGGAACCATTGCTGTGCTGAGAGATGTGTTAAAGACATCAGTCAGCACATCTGCCTGTTGGTCAGCACCTTACCAGAAATGTTGTCTGGTCCAGCAGCTTTCCATGCAGCAGTCAATGCAGCATGTTAAGCTCCCTCTTCCATCTTTGTCTGTTCAAAGAGAGGTTGTGTTTATGCAGTAATCCTGTTTCCATTTATCCATTTATTTAAGTCATTGTCTGTGGGCGAAGGCTTGCACTGCCCCATCGTTATGCGTTAGATAGGAACTAAATCCTCAAAACGTGTGGTTCCCCCCTGTAGACCTACTGTTAGATATTGTTCAGTGTGTGCCCAACATTATGTACTTCACTGACATGCACTAAAGAAGTCCTTTTGTCCCCCTAATGAAGTCTATTCAAATTCTGTGTCTCTAGGGTGGTCTGGAATGAGAAAGGCACAACAAAGGAGGTCAAATGTGACATGCTGATAATGTGGCCAATAATGAGAATAGTGTAGCTGATAATGAGGCAAACTGTAGCAAAGCCAGTGAAGAAGCCTCAGTTAGGACAGAAGGTATGCTCCAGGCAGCATGGCTATTACATTCATAAATAGTTGACCCTGATTTCTGGTAAAGAAATTCTTTCTATTTTCTTATTTGCGTTTTGTTTGCTTTTTTCTTGTATTTAAGGAGAATTTTAACCACATGTGCCAGTGATGCTGGACAGTGGTTGCCTACTTTGGGCAGTGGTCTTGACCTGAGTACCACTGAGGTACCCTTGAGCAAGGTACACGATGCCTACTGCTCCACGTGTGGATGGCTTTAGTGGTCAAATTTCATTGTGGTGCACCTTGGTGTGATTGAATGTGTTCACAATAACAAATAAGTTACTTTCACTTTGCTAATAATAAACAGTAAGCATGATATTATTTGAATAGTGCCAATTAGTGACTATTGACTTTCTTTTATTGTTAACAACATTAGCACAATTAACTGAATCATTCCTTTAAACCCTTTCTACACAGTGGGACAGCTGGATGGGTGTGTCTAAAAATTGTGTTCTGGGGGAGTTTGATTTATATTTATTAATTAGTAAATACAGATTGTTTGGATCTTGAAAAATTGAGAGCTTAACCCCACCCAGAAATCGCCCAGTTATTAAGTTGTACTTGCACACACCCTCACAAAAATGTCTACAGTTATTTAAAATCATAAAAGAAGAAGGTCCTGGGTACAGTTCCCAGCTAGATGCCCATGGTCCTTTGTGTGTGGAGTTTGCATGTCCTCCCCTTGTCTGCAAGGGTTTCCTCCCATTGTCTAAAGACACGTGCATCAAGTGACTTAGAGGTGCTAAAAAAACTCCTTTCCATTAATATGCTTGTCTGTGTGCCTGCCCTGCAATTGACTGATGACCTGTCCTGGGTGTTTCTCAACCTTTTGCCTTATGAATGCTGGACAAGGCTTCAGCATTCCCCACAACCCCAGTTAGGATAAGCAGCTTGGATAATTAATGAATGTATTAGAAAAATGTACATTTTAGCTTGACATATTATATATATATAGACTTTACATTCTGGTGCACATATTGGCAATTTACTAGCATTTGATGAATTTATTCTCACACAGAACAGTAATTAAAGCTGTGAATACAGCACAATAAAGTAAATTTACAATTTAAGTCAGACACAGCTTGAGCTCAAACAGAAGTATTCACAGCTGTGTTTTTTCACACATTATATGGTCATCCTTATCCCAAAATGTGTTTCAGTGAATGTATTTCTGCTTTCTTCTATTTCGTGCACGTTTCATGTGGTTATCAGTCAACCAGTCAGTAACTCAGCAAGAGACAGCCAAGTCTCGTAGGCTGGCCTGCTGAGCAGTCCAACGAAAAAAGGTTCATTAATTGTTCTTGTGGTGAAGATTGTTAGATTGTTATTTCAGCAGATTCAAATGGCAACTAAACTAACGTACATGCTTGAAGAAGAATACATTATTGCAGGTGTTACAGCCTTCTCTGTCTCAGGGGGAGATCCTGGATTCTGGATGCTTTCTTCACCATTGTGAGTGATGTGTTGTAAGCTTCATACAGACAAATACATGGGTGGGTGCAAGCAAAGACAAAAGAAATGCTAGGTTGATTGACTGAAGAATACTTATGAATAGTCTGACCAGTTGATTCTCATTCATTTTCCAAATTGCTTCCTCCATTGTGGGTCACGGGGGAGCTGGAGCCATTCCCAACTTATTACGGACCCAAGGCGCAGTACAACTAGGACAACCCATCACAAGGCAGCACAGACAGACAACCATTTGTAATGGTTAGGGCCTGACAGGCCAACAGGGGGCAGTTGAGAACCCTGCGTTCGTGGTCGCGCTGTGTTGGGCCGGTTGGGGGGTTTTGGTTGTGTGTTTAGTTATGTCAGTCGTCCTTATGTGTTTTACCAGGGCCAAAGACCTAATAATCATGGTTGTCTAATCTGGTGGCACAGAGTCCTTGCCGTTGTTGGCAGATGTGACTGGCATGTTGCTTAGGCCACAGCTAATGTCAGACGATTTCCATAAGGGTCATGGGGCTGGGGAGGCCAGCATCTAGCTCGGATGGGTTCCCGCATGTGGCCGTGGTGCAGTGCTAGTCGAGCTCACAAGTGCTTCTAGAGAACCATTTCCCTTCTCCCTGGCAGCGGGTGTGGTGACTGTATGCTTGGAGTGCTTGGCTAGCGTCACACGGACTCCCTAAAGAAAACGGATGGGCTTATACCTTTTCCGCTGATGCAATAATCCACCTGTATTCGGCCAGGGCTATTTAACTTGTCCAGTCTTGCAAAGCACACCTCCCTTTCTTTGTGGCCAATGCGTTCTCCATGGGTGGGGAGGTGGTGTCTCTTAGCTTCCCTGTAATTGGGCTCAATCTGAAAATCAACCAGTGAGTTTCTTGGAAGTGGTAATAGATTGATTAGGAGCATATAATGGTCTACACAGCATTCCCTGTGGTCTCTACCCCTGACTCCACCTCTGCTCCTCCCTGCTGTCTATATTGTATAGCCATCCTTGTCGTCCTTTAGAAGTCATGTTATTCAGCCAACTGTATATGATACAGTTACTTGGAACAGAAGGTGGGTACAGTAGCCTGAGCACATTCCTAAGTAAAAGAATTGTACTGTTTTTTTTTAATGAGTAAAAGTAAAATTCCCTTTCCAAAACTACCAAAGAAACAGCTAAAATAACAGTATGACAGAACTGAATAGCCTTAAAAAAATCATTAGTAACTGGATTTTAATGACTAAAATGTAACTAAAAGAATATATATATTTATTTTCTCACAAAAATACTTCAATATAAGTAAAAGCACTGTCATTTGAATCTACTCAGAAAAGGACACATCCATTTTACTTCATCCCTTAAAATCCAGACTTATTAAATTATTCAGTAATGATATGCAAAGCAATGCTAACTGTTGGAGTTATTTTTACAGCGTCCATGTCCTACATTTTTCTTGTATTTAATTTTTCCCCTAAGGTCTACTTATGATGTTTATGTGGTTTTATGTACCAAAAAGAGTCATTATTCATTTTTAAATGACCAACCACATTTATCCCATATAATTAAACAGGCTGTTTTGGATCCCATGCCTTTAACACTGACATGTGTAAATGAGCTCTGTGCTGATTAGCTGTACTGTATTGTACCTAATTTAAAAAACAGTCCAAGCTAAAACACTCTATGTAAGTGTATATATTCAGTGTGAATGAGCAGAGCTAAACTGCTGTAGGCTGAATAGGGAACTATATGTAAATATGTTGAGGTTTGAAGAAACATGAAATTCAAAACTGGGTGTTCCTGCAGATTCCATATACACCAGTCAGCCATAACATTAACACCACCTGCCAAATATTAGTATGTCCCCTTCACACTGCTGAAACAGCTCTGACTGTGCTATACTGTTTTTTCAGACACCTTTCTATCACAGTCAGCATTTACTTTTTAAACCACAGTAGCTTTTCAGCCTTCACTCCCCACATGCATGAGTGAGCCTTCAATACCCACGACCCTGTTGCTACCATATGTCCTTCCTTAGATCACTTTTGGTAGGTACACTACTGCATTACTGTAACTGTGCTGGGGTTTGTCCTCTAGAATCTACAGTAATGCTGCTGCTTAGCTGACTAACACATATGGAGAGACTCTGCATTAGAGGACTGAGGATCTGCTCCACACATAAGATGTTTCCTGCCTGGGTGCCTCGCTTACACACATGACTTGTCACAGCAACGACCATTAGTAAACCAAGCACAAACACATGTGTTTAAAGAAAGCATCAGTGGAATATATTACAGGCACAGATCACACTGTGTTTAAAAGGAGACATACAGTACAACATATCTATTAATTATATGATACATTTAGCTTTAAGCTGGTATGTGTAGCTAAGAGAACAGTGGCTAATATGGCCTCAGGCCCAGTTAGTGGAAGATATTTGATGTAAGCACATTTGAGCCTTGTAGTGTGGTTTTTGGAAATCAGGAATTTTCAGCTTGCTATTGTCACGAATGGAGGTGAGTTTGGAAACCAGTGCGGTTAACAAAGAGTCTTTATTTGCAAAAACCAGCAGCAGAGGAACCAGTGCTGCATTACTGTAACTGAGGCGCTCGGGCGCTACGAGGGGTGCTCAGTAGCAACTGCCCTTGCTGGAGCTAGGCTCAGCTCAGTTCGTCGATACCATATCCTATAATGCTAACGCTTGACTAAGCGCTTTCTAAGCAGCACCAACCTGGTGCTGCGCGTTCAATACTGACCCTACAATCATCGCCTTTCAACAGCACACAACGAGTATCCTCCATGCTCTCCCTGCGTCCCGGCCCTGCCTATATTGCCAGGTGAAGAGGGGTCTAACCAGCTGCACCTGGATTTGGTTGGGCCAGTTAGTACTCGGGGTCTGAAGACCGGCGCCGGCCGCTGGGTGGTGGTAGCCCTCCTTCAACTGCAGGGGGTCTTAACTGTTCCCTTATATCAAACCCTCACCATCGGCTTCAGCAGGGAGACATGGAACACAGGGGAAACACGATAAGTACGGGGTAGCAGCAACTCATATGTTACAGGGTTGATTCTACGAAGGACCTTAAACGACCCCACATACCTGGGGCTCAGTTTTTTACATGGGAGTTTAAGTTTAAGGTCCTTCGTAGAAAGCCACACATGGTCACTGGTTGCTTCTGTTTCCTCACCGCCTCTTCCAGTGATACATGGGTGCCTTCCCATATCTCCTCTGCTCGCTGGAACCACCCATCCACTGCAGGTACATTGGTGGGGGTGTTGTTCCATGAGAACAGAGGAAGCTGGTAGCCCAGCACACACTGGAAGGGGGTGAGGCAAGTAGAGGCTTTCTGGAGGGAGTTCTGGGCATACTTGGCCCAGGGGAGAAATCTGGCCCAGTGAGTTTGCTGGTTATGGCAGAAACTTCGCAGGAATCTGCCCAACTC
>JBBPDA010000003.1:4524367-4534996 GCA_037974385.1 Arnoldichthys spilopterus
CAATAAATATGTGCAATATGCACTTGTAGCAGCAAAATAGAGACCATGACAGAGTATGTCATGTTTCAACAGGATGTCATGTTTCAACAGGATAGTGGTGAAAAAACAGGAATATTTAAAATATTGGTGTTTCCTCTACAGCTGTCATTGTCATTATCATTACTAAGAAATCAAACCCAGTTTGTTGTTCACTGGGTAAACGTCAGAAGGGGTGCCCAACTCTAGTCAAGGAGATCTACCAGTTCAATAACTGTAGTCCTAATCTAACACACCTAATCAGGTGATGAAGGCTCCCTACCTCATTAACAAATTACTCATAAACAAATTTAAGAAATAACTTATGACAGTTTTGGTAAATAAAAGGTAAGTGTACCCAAAAATGTGCTTATCAGTGTAGTATTAGAACAGTAGCCTAACTTTCCCATAAATTATTGACACCACATACATGTACTTACATATCAGCTTGTAACTTTAATAATATAATATTATTCTTTTTTAACAGCTTAATGAGTAATTTACAACCTCAGAAGTTTACAGACCTGTTTTTCAATTTTTTTACTATTATACTATTGAGGTAACAAGCTGTTTACACAGATCAAGGCACTTTGACAACAACTATTTAATAACATTTATGGTGTTCTACCACACATTCCTAGTTCAGTGTATATGAGGAGCTTGCATGGTTCCTGGGGATATTTCATCTTGCATGCAAGTTTTATTTTCCCAAACAAACATCATCCATAATTCACTGAGGCTTAGCTAAGATTTAGCTGAATTGCAGCCACAGCAATTAAATCTGAACAGCAACTTTCTATCTGTTGGCACACTGCCAGGACTGTGTTCCTGGAACAGGCGCTCCCTAAGTTGCTATGGAAACTGTTATCTCCTATTCTCTTCCTCCCTTCTCCCATCTCTGTTCCTTCTCTATCTCCCATTGTCTTTCTTTCTTCACACTCTCTTTCGTTTTGCCTCTTTCTCCCCACTCCCCTCGCCACCCTGAGCACTGCCAGCAGAAAAGGAAAAGATTGCACAGGTTTGAATGTAGAGTTGTCCTCATTTAAGCACCAATAGTGCAGTTAGATCATCCCTGTACCACTATGTGAATGCATTCAGAATTGGTTGAATGCCTTGAATGGGCAGGAAACACCTGGTGGGAAGTAATATATTTTAAGCATACTAAGCCATTAAAACATTGAAGTCAAAATTTAATCCCCAATACCCTAATATTTGCAGATCAGCAAATGGCCCAAACATCCATTTCTCACTCCTACTGGACATGAAAGTTCATGAAGGTGTTAAAGGATAAGAGTCCTGTCACAGTGACTTCCAACTCTGATGCCATATATGAGTAGATTATCAAATACCATATAGCTGTGATGTCACAAATTCTGGTGTATGTATGTCTTGTAAACAATGTGTAGACTAATGGATGTATGAATCAAGGTATATTACTTTCTATAGTTTTTGAAATATTGAAATGTGTCAGTTACAGCACCCCTATAGATGCATTTTCACAAGCTGTGGCAGGACTCCAAAATATACAGTGTTGCAGGGTGTCTGAACTTCACAAGATATTGGCACAAGCGTGGTACTGGCTGTAGAATTTTTTCTTGTCAGTGACTGACTGATTGGAATGAACCATTTTGTTAAGACAGCCAATGAAGATGGGAGCAAATGTAGTGAAGTGTAGGCAGAGTAAACTTCAACATTTTAGCTTAATAAGTTTTTGTGTTGCTAAAATCTAACTAAAAGTGTGTCTTATGAATCAAATTTTGTAAAAATTTAGTGTGGTTCCAAAAACTGTGGTAGTGACACACAGTGTCTCACATTTTGTGAGGTTTAAAACTTTATGTCACAAGTAATATTAGTGAGTGTCAACGTTTTTTTTAACCAGACGTTGGATTACCAAAAGGTTTTATTTAAAAGAGAAAGAGAGCAACTTCAGGGTAAATTAAAAAGGCTTCTGGAAGAACGATTTTCCCCAATGGAGGATCTTCAAGACAAGTGTTACACAGAAAAGCAGGAGTGCAGAGCTTCAATTTGCATTGAAGGTCTCTGGGCACACTGAATGATGATCAGTCAGAGATTATATACCAGTCACAATATTGCCACGTATCAAACCAGTTTCAACCAGCTGTGAGTGTCATAGGGGCATTATCATCGAAAAGTCTGGTCTTTGTGATGATGGAGTGTCCTTGATAGGTGATGACATATGGTCATGCATAAGTTAAGATAGGAGCAAAATGGAACAGAATGTTCTTCTAAAATGGAATGTTTGGTCTTGGCTTAATGGTTTCACAGTCTACAAATGGTGAGGTGTCAAGGGCCCTAAAGTTTAAGGGTGTAAGAACCTCAGGCCTTGGGCCAGATTCACTACAAGATATTGGCTAGTGAATCTCTAGATTTTTGCATTGACATTATTCATCAGGTGGCACTATTCCAGAAATGAGTCATAATGAGCTTGGGTTATGCATCTCCTAAAGGCCAACTAGCCATATAAATTTTAAGCAATTGCCCAGAAAGTGCTTTTTGCCTGCCCCACTTCAGGAGGTAGGGACACTCCCACCTAGGGACACAAACTCTTATTCTGTATCCACCATGGGGCTATTTTCAGGGAAACTTTAATGTGGTTTGGTAAAGTCTAAAAAAATTACAACATCGTCAAAAATTGTGATTTCAGGGATGGTCTCTGAGTTACTTGGGTGGATTAGTGATGGTGAGGGCAGTGGAAGGAACAACATTCTAGGGCCTAATATTATTCGTCACCATCCACTGGTGAATAATTGGCCAGTCCTAAAATGTCACAAATAATCAGACAATTGTATTTTTACTATTTTCTCCCCAATTTTGTCCAATTCTGCTAAGACCCCAAGTCACGTGATACTTTTAACCTTGGGACTGCACCACGTTTTCTTAACCTGCTACTAATGTGACATCATTATAAAGCTGAAAACACAAATTGCCATTTCTGTTATGTGAGCTAACAGACTTTTCAAAAAGATTATGTAGTGGCTTGGGCTGACTGAAAACGAAAGGTAAAAATGGTCCATATGGACTTCAGGTTGCCTTAAATAGGGAAAATATGTGTTGAATAAGGTAATAATTCTATGTATAATAATAATAGTAAGCATGGCATATGTTTTTTATTATTACAATCAAGATTTACCCAATTTGTTCTCAATTACTAGAGCTGCTCGACTGATCACTGTGCATTCAAATATGCTGCATGAAAGCTGAACATTTTAATTTCCAGTGTAAAAGAAAATCCAGACTCTACCTCAGATGGCTCATAACACTTTCTGTATTGCTTAGTATGCTGCTCTGAGAGTTATGAACAAGGTGAATGCCACACTGGGTATATTCTGACATTAAGACATACAATTACCAAAGTGCTAGTAGAAATGTCTGCTGTCTAGCTAACAAAAGTAGATGCTTGATCATTTTCCTTTTTCTGAGTTAACTGCCACTGCTGGTTTTCTCAGGAGTGAACATCACCAAGCTCATCGTATTAGCAAAACATGCAAGGGTTCTGGTTCAGGCCCATAAATTCCACTGATATGCACTGTAGTTGAGACATTTAATTTGTTGCAGCATCTGGAGAAAAGTGTCACATTTTAAGACAGACAAAAAAATTAGGAATTTAAATTTGTTTCAAGCTGTAGGGAGTCAAAATAAAAACGTAAGTGATTAAAATGCTTTCGATTAAACAATACTCTTATTTTAAAATACTTATATTTTTCAGATTTTAAGCTTCGAGACATAAAAATAAAAGACATATGCTTACACTTAACTTATACCGGTTGATGTAGTCCCAGTTTCTGCATTATTCAGATTTCAGCAGATATTTCGATTAAAAATATAGGATAATGGCATTGGCCTACAAATTACACATTGGTGCGTATCTACACAACACTTTTAGAGATCTACCAACCCTGTAGAGTTCAGCTCCAATACTGTACATATTGCTTGTATTCAGTTTTGAAGGCCGTTGCTACCTAGAGCAGGTGTTTTAAATTAGGGCTGAAGCTAAACTCTGCAGGGTGGTAGGTCTCTAGGACTGGAGCTGGGCAACCCTGCCTTAATATATATGGAGGTAAAATGCTGAAAATGGAAAAGATAAATATAAATAAATACATTGTTTTTTGTGACTTCACAAAAAAAATTAATATAAAATGTTTTTGCAGCTCAGTTTCAATATATGTTGTGTAAGTAAAGGGGAGTGAATGGTACATTTTGAAGCAATGTTTTAAAAGTACAGCAAGCTTTTTAGTTAAGCTTCTAGACACAAATATAAGTCATATGCAACTGATATTTTGCTAATACAGGATGATGTTATCCCAATTTCTGCGTTCTTTTGTACCAACATTAGCAGATATGTATGTAAAACGTATTACAAGAAGGATGTTGAGGGGAAAAATTTGTGTGAAAGGTGCTATAAAAATAAAGCATCAATGCATTTGATTTGCAGCTTCAATTCTGCCCTTCAGATTTGTTTCAGTGTCAAAAAATGACCAAAAATTTGATAACCTTGCTGCATTCATTTTCTGTGCGTGCTTCACATGCTGTAATGTCCTCTTTCATGCTTTCCTTTGTTAACACCCACCAGGCTGAGCTTATTAACCACAGCCACTGCCGTTCCCAGATCGGATCAGAGAGCAGTTATCTGCTGCTATAAAGAAGTCTACTCAGTCACATTTTCATTGATTCCAGAGCCTTCCAGTTTCTCCAGCCACATTTCTTTGGGTGTTCTTGTTTTATTGTCTGTTCTTGACTTCAGCCTTTGGCTTGTGAGTTTGATTAAGGGTGCCTCTGTTATTTGCACCCACACCCCAGCTGAATCACTCCCAGCTGTTGGTTAAAAATGCAACCTTAGAGTTTGATGTTGGCTGCATCACACTCTTACAAAGTATAACAGAGATTAAATCAGTTAAGGATATATATAGTTAAGTTAAGGATGTTATATATAGCAAAACTTAAGCTAATGTGAAGCCAGCAATGAAAAAAAACAAAACAAAATTACACCAATCAGACATCATTTTAACATCTGTGTAGTCTGTTCTGTAGGTCCCCCTCATGCCAGAGTGACTGACTGGTGGATTGTGTGCTCTAAAACCTCTGAGACTCTTTTGTCATCCTGTCAAGCTACAGTAAGTATTTTGTGCATCAAGGAGAGTTGCTACCAGTTGTCCTTCTACTAATTAACTACTGAATACCAGGAACACCCCACAGGACCTGCTGTTTTAGATGCTCTGGCCCAATCATCTAGCTATCATAATTTGGCCTTTGTCAAACTGACGTATGTTTTCTTAGCAATCCTACAGTTGCTTTAGTTTTGCAATACAAGTTGCTACACTGTTGTGGCCTATCAGCAGTAGTAAAGTTTGAGTTGTGCCTTGTGAAGGTATTTAGGAAGTGATGTTCAGTCAATTTTTGTTGCACTCAACACTTCTTCATGCATCCTAAATAACAGCTTAAAGATGAAATTTGCTGTTGTGTCTTGAACGTTTTTAAGAGGTGATGTTCAATCAATTTTTATTGCAACACCTACTCATGCATAGAAATGAGCATGAGGAAGGGTTGCTAGTGTGAAGTTATTGTAGCTGTAGCCTCAGTCTTGTGACCCACAAACCTGGATAATATCTTTGTTTTTGACTGGACCACATTTCCAGAAAAGGTTGTGTGTTTGGAATATGATAATGGATTTGCAGGATTCCTCTCTTTAGTATAATATTGGCAATCAATCTTGACTGCTCTAGGCTTCATTTTTATGTAAGACTTCATCATATTTCCCCCTTCTTAATGTGAACATAGTGAGGAAGCAGTGCTCCATTTTTGGTGGTGAGCTCAAAGTGCTGAGGTTTCAAAGTTTGAGGAGCTTGGAAGATTGACAGGTCAAACGCAGATATCAAACAGTAGAGTGACAAGGTGAAAAGCAGAATGAAGGTGTTTTTTCATGCTTTTTTAAAGTTGATGATGACAGGCTCTGCTCTCCTCTGCTTTAGTCGAATCGCTCACACTGGTCAGCAGATGCTTGTAGTGCTCCAGGCCGTGGACACTCCTGGCACGTTCTGTTATACGTCTTGCTTGAGGGCTGTTCCATCAAACAGATCCATGTGTTTTATAGCAGTGTGACACTCGCACATCTTGTGAGCACATGCATCTACACACTACACACTCACACACACACATACAGCTTTCCCCACTGATTGATTTGTGGAAGTGATTCACTGTGGGTGGTACATTCCTCAATGGATAAACAGTTCCCAAAATGGTATGCTCACAATTATGTTAATATCAAATGCCACATAAAAAATAATCATAATCAAAATGTGTTGCTCTTAACTGAGCACATAAATGTGTGGAGAAATATAACACAGTGATGGGAAACAAGGGTCATGACCTCTACAGCTAGTGGAAAAGTTGGGACATTTTGTGAAATGCAAAAAGAAAATCTTACATTTATGAATAACACTGAACTGTATTTAACTGACAATAGATCTACTGGTTTGACTGGCCTACCTGATTGAATTGAAAGCAGATGTATGCTGAAGTTATCAGAGAGTGAGAAGGAGAGTAAGGGCTGAGAATAAAATTAACTCAAGTTTATGCATGAATTTAACTTAATATCCGTTCTAACTTGCTTTAGGTTAAGTACAAAGAAATGAATGAAAAAGATTTTCTAATAATAATCTCCATACTACAGAAGTAACACATTACATATCTACTTACAAAGTACAAAAAAAAAAGTTTGTTAGGTACATTTACGTTTCTTCAGACTTCTATTATTATTGTTATTATTATTATTATTATTATTATTATTATTATTATTATTATTATTAATAATAATAATTATATTATATATATATATTAATAATAATAATAATAATAATAAGCCTGTTACATAGGACAACAGCCCCTGTTTAGGCTAGGGAGTGGGTAGCATTTGAAGCACATGGAGGTCCTTGGTAGTTGAACTAGTCAGATGGCTGAGGACAGATGAGCTCAGATCTGCTCAAAAGTACAGTCAGTCAAAGTCAGTCAAAAACTGTACGTACAGATAGGCTGCAATGATGGTCACTCACTCCCCAAGCTCCACTATTATCAAACTTGAAAGATTACATAAGAGAGCTGAGGTTTCCTATGTCCATAAAATCACAACTCTGCACCCTTCATCTATCAGGAAAAAGTAATTACCAAAACATCTGGCTAAACAAAAAAGTTTTCAGACTTGAAGACAGAGCCTGTGTTTGAGTCTAACCTGAAGATTATTCTAGAGTTGCCATATTTCTGGTTTGTTAAATCAGAGTGGTCTTTGGAATCAAATTCGGCAGTGAGGTCTAGCAGAACCAATAAAGATACACTGCCTTTATCAGCAGACTGTAGGAGTTTGTTTAATATCTTTCCTAGGGCTGTTTCAGTGCTGTGATGAGACCAGAATCCAGACTGAAACCTTTTTATAAATGTGATTTTTTTGCAGATATGAGCATAACTGTTGGGCCAAAACATTTTTTAAAGTCTTACATATAGACGGCATTAGAGATGGGTCTGTAATTTGATGGCATACTTAAATCAAGGCTGAGTTTCTTGTTCAGTGGCTTAACGACAGCTAGTTTAAAGCTTTTACTACATACCCAAGGCTCTATGAAGAGTTTATTATTGCTAAAAGAGGCCTAATTATCACTGGCAAGACTTCCTATAGTAAGCTTATAGGAACTGAATCAAGTGAGCAAATGGCAGATTTTGATGAAGAGATCATTTTAATAAGTTCTGTCTGTTGAACTGGGTTCAAGGATACCAGCCTCTCTGTTGTAATTATATTTTGATCAATATCTGAATCAGATAATCTCTTTCTTTTCAATGACTATAATAATCCTTTTAGAAGTCCAAGTTCAAGGTACAATCTGTACAGTCTTAAAATCTCAGTTCATCTAAGTAATTAATTAAGCTTTAGTCACAGTTGTGCAAAGTGCTGTGCTTGCAGAATCTGAAACCATGAAATTAAATTGAGATCTCCAAAATAAATAAATGAAAAAATCTTTAAAAATCAAATAAAAAGAGCTCCAGTGTCTCTTTGTTTCAGTGCACTTAGATCCTCCAACGCCTATTAGCAAAAATCTAGAGAGGATTGCTGGAGTAAGGCAGCAGGCCATAGTCAAACAGGGGAAAACTGGAGCTGGTTGGTTAAATTAGAGAGAGTGCTCAAACACTGCACAAATTATAGATGGGTTATGCATTTTAAATGTTCAAATAGTCATTCAATTAGAAAAAAAATCAAATTGTCTTCACTTATATATTGTCCCTTGTTTTTACCAGTTCATAGCATGTAACATGTTTCAACCATCAAAAGCTGGCATTAATGGACCTAAAATCTGTTTTCCAACTGATATTGACCTACAAAAGAAGAAAAAGGCTTTGCTGTTAGGTGCTGGAAAGATCCTGTGAGACAAAATGCTAAGAGGTAAATATGAGAAACGTGCAGAGCCAATGACGGCTACAAAAAGTGTGTGGAAGGTAAAATATGAGGTGGAGTGCAAATTCTGCCATATATTCTGTATATATTTCTGCCTTCTGTATATCGACAAAACTTTTCGGTCTTCAGTTCTCCATGGCTACGGCCAGGCATTTGAGAGCAAGCCCCCATCAAAATGTCCATCCACAGCTCAGAAATAAATAGTTAAATTAGTTACCAAACACAGTAAATCTGATGTTATATGTGCTGAGTAGAGCTGGGCAATATGATGATATTTATTGTTATCATGATAAACTGTGGTCACAATATGCTTTTCTCTAAATCTTAATATCATTAGTACTTAAGCGCTGTCAAACCCTCAGGTTTAATTTTAAGAGGAGCATCATTAGTCTTGCTTAAGTTAACATATTGTAATGCGGTGTGAAAAACACAAAAAAAATTATTTGTACTCATTAATTGATTTATTTATTTTTTTTAATGGCACTAATTATCTTTTTCATTTGTTCCATCTTAATACACATTGTGACATCACATATCAGAAAAATTTCTCAAAATACTGCGATAAAGTATTTTTGCCATATCGCCCACCCCTGGTGCAGAGCAAATAACAGACTTTATATCAAGGACGATAATGCAGAAAATGAGATGCTGGATCAGATGCATGCTTAAGTCGAGACAGAAGTTATCAGAGAGTTCATACATATAACCTTGAGGAGAGAGAGGAGACTGTTGATGAACCACTGGGTGAGTAAACTGTTGGCATTTAGTCCATGTTAAAGTAGGAACTTTATTATCAGTTTATTATCAGTTCTGTCCTGTTTGTATATTGTCAGGCTCTACATGTGGACCCACGCTGTGGTATCTTACACTCTATCTGGCACACTCTGGATGCTTGATTGGATTGAAATCTGGGGACTTTGCTTGCCAAATCCATACCTACAACTATGCAAAGTTTTCTACTGTTTTTAAATACATAGGTTTAAAGAAAGATTTAATTCTATTGCAGATAAAGTGCTGATTGGGAAATTGTACCGATAGAAATGGTCCAACATTGGCATAAAATCTTGCTACTTAAATTAAAAGTTAAGAAACTAATTTAGGTAGGAGGTTTTGTTCTGATCGACTATATACATTTTCAAATGTGTTGCCGCTGAGGTGTGAAAATAGGGGAAGTAACAATGCACAAACTGGCAATCTGGAGCAGTTTACTAACATGGGTTTCTGTAATGGCAAGGAGCAATTACTGGGAGAGAACATTCCATTAGAGAACTGCTCTCTTTCAGAACTAAACTAAACTCTGTGTTTTGTCTCTTCAGATTTCTTTTTTGGTTCATCCTCAAGTATTTTGGTAAATCCAGCCGCATTTATTTTCACAGTGATTTCCCAAACTGCTTCACTTTTAGCAGGAACATACACCCAGTAATGCTTTTCTCACTTTCTCTGTCAGTACATCTAGTTCTTCTAGAAAGTCTTTCATCTTGTTCTGTCTTTTCCTCTGTCTGCAGCGGTAAAAATAATAATAATAATAAAAAAAAAGCACAGGGTGGATCTGGATATTAGCACCTTCAATCCTTATTAACTAGCTAATTAGCACACTTATTAGAATATGTGGTCCTAAATGCATGCAGTCCTGGGGGAGTTAGGGGGCAAAGAAAATGTCAGTCAAATGAACATGGCTACTGTGACAAAACATTGGTGTACAAATAAGGATAGGATAGAACTTTTAAAAAAAAATATATACATACATGGGTACGGGAAGTATTCAGACCCCCTGCAATTTTTCACTTTTTGTCATATTGCAGCCATTTGCTAAAATCATTTAAATAAATGTTTTCCCCTCATTAATGTATACACAGCACATCATATTGACAGACAAAATTTTTTTTCTTAATTGTTACAGATTTAGTAAAAAAGAAAAACTGAAATATCACATGGTCCTTAGTATTCAGACCCTTTGCTCAGTATTTAGTAGAACCATCTTTTGAGCTAATACAGCCAGAGTCTTCTTGGGAAAGATGCAACAAGTTTTTCACACCTGGATTTGGGGATCCTCTGCCATTCCTCCTTGCAAATCCTCTCCAATTCTGTCAGGTTGGATGGTAAACATTGGTGGACAGCCATTTTAGGTCTCTCCAGAGATGCTCAATTGGGTTTAAGTC
>JBBPDA010000003.1:4538572-4567573 GCA_037974385.1 Arnoldichthys spilopterus
TCTATCTATCTATCTATCTATCTATCTATCTATCTATCTATCTATCTATCTATCTGTCTGTCTGTCTATCTGTCTGTTTATCTCTCTATCTATCTATGCTTGCCAGTTGATAAAGTAGTAGTCATGCAGCCCGTGCTATATACACTTTCTTTTTTAGACAGACCTACTGTACTGACTACAGGTCTCAGACTGGAGTTTGGCAACTGTTTTTTTCTATTCAAATACACCTGATTCAATTTTTTTAATTATGAGGTTTCAAACATGTGTGAATGCTGGCTGTGCAGGACTAGACTTTGAGTCCCATGCTATAGCCCTTCATCAGTGGTTAGTTTCTGACCTCTTCTGAAAGTCTACTTTTGTCAGTGGACTACAGTGACATTGACATGTTGATGTGAATGCTATGCTATGTTAAGACTAGGCCACTGCCCAAGTAATATCTGTTGAGTTGTGGGCCGACAGTGGTTCCTTTCCATTGATAAATGGGGGATTGGGGCTAATAAAAGAAAATTGTGCAGCAGTAGCTAGGCAATAATCAGCAACAGTAAAAATACAAAGTGCCCCTGTATGCTTGCCTTGTCTTATAAAATGGCCGATAAGTCTACATATGAACTAGTATC
Source organism: Arnoldichthys spilopterus (assembly GCA_037974385.1). Lineage (NCBI taxonomy): Eukaryota > Metazoa > Chordata > Actinopteri > Characiformes > Lepidarchidae > Arnoldichthys > Arnoldichthys spilopterus. The sequence goes on from JBBPDA010000003.1 coordinate 4,539,190, forward strand.
TAATAAACTGCAAACTTAGAGATATGTTATGCTACAAACATGTGTAGATATCCATGCACATAAAACCACTTCAACACTTGAGCTTTAGTCTGGGTTGATGTCCCTCCTTGCTGAGGTGTTTGGGTAATGAGGACTGCTGCTTACATAAGCCCTACTGTTGCTGCCATGGCTATTCAGGCATGCTTGAATATGTCAGGCTGGATTCCCGCTGAGGGACATGTCTGTGGGGAGGCTGTCCAAACAGCTTTGCAGTGATAGGGGGCTCAGAGCAGCTCAAGATGCAGAGATGAGGGGACAGCTGAGCACCACATGAAGAACATCAATGGTTTTATGTTGCCCAACCCTCCATCTCTCCTGCTGCTGCTTTGATATTAGCTCCTGAGAAGTCCCCCAGCATACCATGGTGCCTATAGTCAGCAGAAGTGCCCTGCAGTGATTATTCTGACCACAGTGGTCATTCTGTTTATTTTTTGTCCACAAACAAAATGGTAAAGATTTTTGTGTTTCCATTTGAAACAAACTAACAAGAGAACATCTACGGTGAATTATCTAATGCAATGGTTTCCAACCCTGGTCCTGTAGCCCCAGATATAACCAAACCACCTTTCCACAACCCCTTCCCTACCCTAGAAATTGATATTCTGAACATACCTGATTGAACTAATCAGCTAAAAAAATTAAAAACAAATCCGGGGCTGAAGTAAGTAAGTGTCATTTATGATTATACCCAAAAAGATTCTTCATTTGACAAACTCTGTGACTCTTGTCTAGCGGCGCTGCCAGCATAGGATTTAGGTGCAGAGAAGGAAGAGGACATGGCGTTTCCCGCACAGGGCTCAAACCGGTACAGCCACGTCCTCAGGATAAATGCGCTATAGTTCATGCCACCAGGCAGGGGAGGCGTGCAAAGAAGTCGAAATACAAGTGGTTTACCCCTACCACTTTCCACTGACGTAAGATAGAACTACAATGTGTTGTTTCCTAGCATATGCTGCTAGAGTAGCTCGCTGGGCCAGCCCTGGGGGCTGTGGGTAAGGAAAGGCTCCTGGGCCCAAAAGAAAAGGAAATCAATCTCTAGAAATATATGCTATGCTAGCCACACTTGCCATCAAGGACAAGGACTCTGCCCAACCTGGTTGGACAACCATACTTCTAAGGGCTTCGGCTCAAGTGGTACACATAAGCATCGATTGGCTGCACCATGGCAAAACATCGCCAAAGCCCCCTGCTGGCCTGCCTGCCTTGAAGGCAGGGCTCTCAAATGCCCCTACCGGCCGGCCTGGGTGCTACACCTAACAGTGAAAACAAATAAAATATCTTCTTATATCAGTCTCAGTCTTTAAGTTGTGTAGATATTTTACATACTTTACACTATTATACTGTTGCTGATGCATTTAAACAATTTTCTTTTTAATTTTCATGGACTAAACGCTTACATCCTTAACCTACATTAACTTAATGTTTTTCTGTAAAGTTACCATTTTGAACAAAGTTTTGTTGTGGCTACAATATATTGCTATTGAGGAGTTTTTTTAGCATGTCATGCTGCCTAGAAGCCTCTGGGAAATCAACACAAGGGCCCTGACTGTAATGATAATTCTGTTCGTTTTCAACCTCAAAGTCATCATTGTCCAAAAGTAAAAGATTTAACTATGCCCACAATATGTCAGTATATCGATGGCTAGTCAGCGCGTCTGACTGGGAGAACTCGGCTCAGACTATTCTGTTTAAATATTGAAGCTAAGGGAAAATCAAAGAGAGAAAGAAGGTTAAACATTCATATGGCTACATTTTGATTCAGACCAGCGAGGTGGGTCGATGTCTATTTAAAGAGCCGGATCCTGCAGTCTCTTGATCTGCTGCGAATCTGTATTATTACAGAGGATAAGCTAGCATGAGGTCATGGCTTCCTTCTTCCAAAGCCCTAGGCCGGCCTAGAGACACAGCGAGAATTAACCTGTGCCTGTTTTAGAGAGCTGACCTTTTACTACTGCTCTCATACAAACAGCAGCATGTTTCCCAGCAGCTTTCAGTCATAGAAAAATGGCTCTTTATGGTCCTGAGAAAAGGTTCTATAGCTTGTAACCATAAAGCAGGGGTGCTCAACCCTGGAACTGCAGACCACCCTGAAGACTTCAGATCCAGTACAGCTGGTTCTAATATTCAAATTTCCATGAAGACCTTTGTAACCAGGATCAGATGTGCTCACAGAACTGATCTACTGCTGCCCATTTATACTGAGAATTATTATTATTATTATATATTTATTTATTTTATTTATTCTTTTTCTCCTTTTCTTTTCTCTTGTTTGTTATTGTTATCCGGTGTCAACCAGAGGAGGATAGGTTCCCCTTCTGAGCCTTGGCCGAGGTTTCTTCCTACAGTTTAGGGAGTATTTCCTTGCCTCTGTCGCCTTTGGCTTGCTCTTTGCGGGCTTGGACCCAGTTTCTATAAAGCCCCTTTTTCAGGGCTGCAACACTTTGTGACAATGTCAGTTATAAAAAGCGCTATAGAAATAAATTTGACTTGACTTGACTTGACTCAAAAAAGCTAAACTCTGCAGGATGGTAGATCACCACAAGCATAGTTAGGCCCCTCTCCCATAGTGGATCCTGTTTTTGTCTTAAAAGAACTGCTCTCACAGGCATTAAATCATAATTTTGGGGTGGGGTACTTTGGCAAAAATACAATTTCTGACCTTTATCATTTGAACACTCCTCATTAAATTACATGTTGAAGTGAAAATAAGTATAAAGACAAAACATTTAAATATGGTATTTGTAAAATTTTGTCAATTATTTATATTTATTTGCTGGGCTTAACATAGGCTTGCTGAAAAAGCATAAAGCATAATATGTGCTATAATTTCTGAACTGGCCACATTTATGTTTAATTTTTTTCCCATTGTGTTACATTAAGCAAATGGACAGTAAATGTGCAGTAAAAGGAGCTTTAGCATGTTTTCTGTGGAGCATTTGTACTTTTTTAACTGAGATGATTAACAATTTGATTAGAGGTGCCCAAAATTTAGATATGACTGTATTACCATTGCTTTTGCCAAACAAAACCTTTAGAACCCTCTTTTTTAAGAATGTAGTGATCATGTAGCTCCCACACATCACAGATCGCTGAGCAAAGCTTCAGCTGGTACTATTTACCACTAGAATAAGTATTAATGCTGGCAACCTTGCTGTGAATTATTTGTATTATTCTGTAATTATGACCTTCGCCCGCCCAAGCAGCAAGACAGTTTGATGTGGATTATTGCAAATGCTGTGCATCAAATGAACTGTTGGCCTCTGTGTAGCCTTACTGTGTAATTACCTCTTGTTACTGTATTGTACAGCCTGTTTACCCTTATAGTGAGAGAAAGAACTATGCACTGTCCTCAATGCAAATTACTTCTTACTTCTCTCTCTCTCTCTCTCTCTCTGTCTGTCTCTATCACTCTCTCTCTCTGTGCTGCTAGTTAGGCTGCTGATAAGCACTCCTATGAGAAAGCTCAGGGGCTGAGACAGATGGGCTGGATGTGGCCTGGGCTGCTGCCTTACTTGCTTAATCTCCAAGCTCAGCTGGAATTATTTGTTCAGTTGCTGCAAGTATTGATCAGATCAGAGCTAAATGAGATTGATTTTATTCCTTTAATAATATCACCAGGAATCATAAGCGAGGAGATTAATCAGTTGCCACATTCTGCTAGTCACCGAATATTAGGACCTAATTGGATTCCGTGTTGCCTGTGTCTTTCATACTGCAAAAAAGAAAAAAAAACACAATTAGTCTCAATGATGCTTCTGAATATAGACTCACTGTGGAGAACACATTTCCTCCTGGCAGTGAGTGCACAAAATAATATTGAGCTGTCTACTATGAAAAGAGGGAATAGCAGTTGTAGTGGAAGGCATGACTCATACTTTGCCTCTTACCCAAACGGTTGATCATTTAAAGGAGCCTCAAACGATGGTAGTAAAGACAGAAGTGGGAACAGTGCCATAAGTTAATTATGTGGAAACAGCATTGAAGAGCAGGGGGTGGGGGTGAGCATGGATGATTAAACTGTGAGGCAATAAAAAACCAAGTAAAGCACGGTTTAAATACAAAGAACTGACAAAGATTCAAAATCATGGGCTATATGAGCAACAGGCTAATGTTCTGTGTGGCTAATAGCATTTAAAGTAAAGCTGCATTGTCTCAGTTCCAGAAGATGAAAAAAAAATCTTCAGTTCACTCCAGGCCAGGTTTGAAAAATTCAGCAGAAGAGCTATGGGGAATATTATTATGCAAAGTTAAGCAATACCAGAGCCTTTCATTTGAAACAAACACTGTTAAAACAACTTCTTTCACTTTAAAGGCAATCTCACGGAGGAAAAGAACGTCTTTGACAAAGAAATCTATGCTATATGACACTGCTGACTTGTTGATATCTACCAACATTTTACTGTTATCTCATTATTCTTTCCCTGACGTCTTCTTTAAGGTTTGTGTGGGCTTATACCACGAACTGTCATAATTCATGACCATTTACATGACTTTTCCTCTCTTTTTCTTTTATGCCTAATTTACATTATGGCAGTAGATAGCTAATAGCAAATTGTGGATATTGTACTTGTTTCAAAGGAACAGTGACAGGAAAATCTGCCACTGCCAAGCCATTCTATCTTCCCAAATTTTGTCAACGGTGGTGGTCCAGTTGAGGGCCAAGGATTCTGAAAGCTTTGATAGAAACAATGAGTGTTGCCAAACTCTCCCAAGAATCATCAGTTTTCACTAATGATCATAATGTCCAGCACTGGTCAGTATCATTTTTTTAAACAGTATGTAGACTGTTGCATTGCAACAAGCCATTTTCATTTCTAACTGATACATGTTGTCTGAAAGCAGCTCAAGAACCAGTGTGAGCTACAACACTCATTGTGAATGAATGGGGCTAAACTGCTGTAGGCTGATTTGGTGCAAATGTAGCAGTGAATCCTGGTAATGGCAATAAAAACAATTGCCTAGGTCAGCATCTTGCCAGGGGCAGCCACAGCACAACTAAAGATATGAAGTCTGTAGACTTGCAGTCCACCGTTAAATGGCCTTGCTCGCCCCCCACTGCCCAACAGCTTACTCTGTGAATAGGTTTATGGATTGTAGTCACCAATGACAATTCACCACATACTCGTCTACAAACAGCAAGAAATGTTTGTGCTTTACTTTCATTTGAGTTTGACTGCAGAAAGTAATAACTTCACATTTGTCCAGCACAGTTTAGTGATGTTCCTATACTTTTTTGTTCATTTAAGGTCAGTGTTTGAGCACAAAATTTACCAACCTGGACATCATCTATCTAGGACCAGAACTGAACACCCCTGATATAGAGTGTATAAATGGTCATGTTTTATGTTTGTTTGTTTAAATCAAACATCAATGACACAGGTTTTTAATGATTAGCCTTTCCATTTTCATTGTATTACTTTCATCAGTTTATTTACTGCCACATTTTTGATCTTCTGCTTAGCAGTATCATGGCCAAGGTTGACTTTGATCAGTATTGCTTTTATATACAGCACTGTGCAAAATCTCCTGCACCTGTGTTAATAGTTTAAATGCATTTCTTTCTGAAGCAAAAACACAAGTGAACATTAGAATAAATGAAAACAAACTGGAAAGCAGTTGATATTTTGTGAGCTGGTCAGACGAACACAGGTTTGGCTCCAGATGTCTCCTCCATGCCTCCAGCTAATGCATGAAGTTCCATCATCAGCAACTGTTTTCATCTAATGAAGGACTCATTGAGCCAAACCAGGTATTTGAACTACAAGTAATACTAGGCTAGGAGAGCTCTGGGAATGGTCAAGCTGACAAGCTGACACATAAAATCAGTGTTTACTGTATTACTGTTATTTGTATTTATTCCATTTTTTATGTTTTTGAGGAAACAAAAGCTGCCCAAACTGTTAGAGACCATTTTCTCAGGTGCCTAAAATATTTACACAGTTCTGACAATTTCCATACATTTTCTTTGATACTTATACTATGTATAGCCACACGTCTCTATGTCCGTCCCACTTTAGTGCAGTGTGGAGGAGGCTGGGATTGTGCATGATGCCACAGCAGTGTGTGTGCAGGCTCAATCTGGCAGGAGCTGCAGATCAAAGGAAAACAGAAGCTCAGTCATGCTTGGCTTCAGACTGCAGGGCATTGGGCACCCGAATGATCGCCTCTATCTCTTGTCCACACCAGTGGACACCGAAGCCCCTTGCACAGACAACCCACAATACAGAGGAGGGCTGCCACCCCACCTTTTAACATGAGAATAAACTTCACTCCCAGTGCTGGATCTGTGGCTCATTATGTGCGTAGTTACACATGTAGGCTTGACGTGTACAGTCACTGTTATTAGAAGACTTGTTACTCCAAAACAGTCACTGTAGTTAAGGAGAAGGAAAGAAGATCTGTATTTTATTCCTAGCTAATTTTAAATCACATCCACTGATCATGAAATTCACATAACTGAGTATAAATGGACAGCTGGTGTTTGAAATAGTTCCAAGCTACAAAGCCTTGACATGACAGCACCAATGTGTGGTCACATATAAGGAATAAGGAGTGGATCCTAAATGTTGCATGTGTTAATGCACCATTTAAAAGCTGTATGTTAGTATACAGTCATGTATTCCCATCCATGGATGTTGTTGATTTTTCAACATATTTAAAAAAGCAAACATTTCACTCTCTTTAAGGCAGTCCTTACATATAAAGGTAATATATCTACATACATGCAGCTCACCCATGCCATGCTGGCTTTGCACCTTTCATTGATAAAAATCTGGATAGACATTTTCATCTTTGGCACAGGTAACGTTTTTATTTTTGGAAAGAAAGCTGAAATGTGGATTCATTTGATCACAGTATACAGTTCAACTGCCTTTGGGTAAATCTGAGATGAGCTCTGGTCCAGAGAACTCATCAGTGTTTTTGCATGAACTTGATGTATGGCTTCTTCCTTGCATAATCAAGATTGTATTTCGTAATGCTGTGTTATTTGACAATGGATTTCAGATGTCTTCCTGAGTCAAGGTGGCTATATTTGTCACAGTAGCATGACAGTTTCTTTATCAGTGCCACCTGAGGCACTCAACAGTGGTTTCTGACCATGACCTTTACACACTAAGATCTCTCTAAATTCTCAGAATCTTTTTACAATATTATGTACTATAGATGTTGTAAGACTCTGCAATCTTGCGCTGAAAAATATTCCTTTTGACAATTTTCTCATGAATTTTGGCACGAAGGGGTGAGCCCCTACCCATCCTTGCTTGCAAAGACTGAGCCTTTTGATTAATGCTACTTTTGTTCCCAATCATGATACCTCACCTGCTACCAGTTATCTTGCTTAATGTAAAGTCTTCCAAAATGGTGACATTTGAATATTCTGTGCATTGTGTATATTTGCAAAATACAATTTAGTTGGTCACTAAAACAGATATGAATCTTTTCTTCACATGTCTGTCAGTTAAATAAAGGTTGACCTGAATTAACATTTCACTGAATTGTACATGGTATTAGTTAATGTACAGTTAACTTATCTGTTAACACTGTATCACAGAGGGTTGTTTATTCAACTATGTTAAAAGAATCATGAGACACATATGGTATATTCTTATTTTTTAAATTACTGTAATCATCTTTATTCCACTCATATTTTTCCCTAAAATTGGCAGTATTGTTTCATTGGAGAACCAATCATTGAAGATGGGAGCTGAATCTGCTGCCTCATCTAGCTGGAAGTCAAGAGCTACATGACCATAGGCAGAATGAACTAAAATAAAGTTGAAAATCAGCAAAAATATCTTATCTGACCAGAGCACACTGTGCAAGTGTGTGTGCTGTACTTACCTCTCTGGATGTGGGCCTAAATCAGGAAAGAAAATTTAATCCACTTGGCCAAACTTGGCCCCTTTCAATGCAGTTACTGCAACCTAGAAGACAAAAAAAGCTGGGAGATTTCAAAAATTAAATATTAGCATGTCTCATAGCATAATAATGAGTGTCATATCATAAAAAAAGTTTATAAAAAATAATGAATGTAGTTTGTAAACATACAAGGTTTCAAAGCATAATCTTTCCAGACCATACAGCCCAAACATGGAAACTAATCTGCAAAAACAGCCTTAATTTGTTTAAACACAAAAGCCAATATTTAAATATAATTACATTTAAGTATAATCACTGATTCAGGCTAGAGCAGTTTAGCCTCATGTTTATATTATAAGGACTGTGCCACGCTGGGTGAATTTTTGAATAAGGTACAAAACAGAGCAGCCAATCAGAACAGAGGCTATTTTTATAAGCCGCTCTGCTTAATACTAAGAAATAAGAAGCAACTGAAAATTGTCTTTTAAAAGGTACATTTTTTGGTAAATAAACCTACACAAATCTTACAAACTTAAAAGCAAGTATATGTGCTCCTTAAAAGAAATGCAGGCAAAGTAACAGTGGCACACATATACAAATATATCTTGATAATTGTGTTATTATGAGTTTTTTTGGTCATGATAAATGTGTAGAGAGGATCTAATATTGTGACAGCTCTAATCCACAGGTTTAAATCTTTCTTAAAAATCTTAATGCCTTGGCCATTTATGAACAAAGAGCACCTTCAGGAGACTGTCCAATAGTATCTGGATCTGGAGCATCTGGAGATTGTAAGTTTGATCCCCACTGATGCCACAGCCATCTATAACTGTAAACTAAAGAGGAGAAATGCCTGGAGGGGTTGAGTGATGGATAGTTTCTATGTTGTTTAAATTTTAATTGGGTTCAGACTTCAGGGTAAACTGAAAATCCATTTATTTGTTAACTGTGCAGGCACAGGTAAAAATGAACTTAACAGTGGTATTATTAAGCTTAGATCTTGATGTGTACCATTCCCCATTTATCCATGGGACTTTACCTACTAGAAATTAGAATACGTGACATTATAGTAGGATGACCTGGTCAGCTACATATGTTAGACAAAATGCTAATAGGCTCTGCCATTTATTTTCAAAGGTTTTTAGTATAAATCTTTACTGAAAGTCACAGCATGAATAGCAAATATTAACTAAATGTCTTCCTAAAATGTCTTATGCAGCATTGCCAGTTCTCACATGTCTGGCCTAAGACTCACACCAAATCTCTCCCACCCACGTTCAACAAAACTTTTCACCCCTTCTACCTGGTCGACCAACATTTCACTCTACGCTGAACTTAAAAGTTGGCAACCCTGCATAAAGAACTAACCTTTCTGCCACACATTCCAGCATCATTCACCCCCCAATGGTTAGGATATGCAGCAGTAATATGACTGTGGACTTATCTCAAATTTCTGAGAAAGGTCATTCCTTACCAACTCACTGAAACATCCCCATTAATGTTATGATTTCTTTTTTTAAAAAGATCATGTAAAACTACTATTTAATACTTGTATCATGAAACCTCGCAAGATTCTCTCCTAAGAGCACTTTTTGAAGACTGGCTCTCAGTGAAATTTCACAATGTGAAAGTAACGACAGTGCAAATGTTGAGCCTTACAAAAAATCAAAAAAATTATGATATTTAGGACCAAATTTCAAAATGAATTGAATAAAATGTGTATATGTACACTACAGCTATAGGATACATTTTCACACTATTTTTCAAGAAAATCCATGACATAAACTGGGAGGTCTAGGCGAGCTGGTATGTTATGACCCAGAAATAATCTGTAGAAGTTGTCCAAGAGTTTCTGTGTTACATCATGTTGTCTAAATTACTCCACCTGATGACAAGTAAAAGCCATGGTGCTGGCGATGAGCTCTGACAGAGTAAATTCCAGAGAAGACTGAATGTACTTGCTGGGATCTTCCTGTACCAGTCATAAGTAAAAGTCCAATTATCTCAAGAGTGCCCAACCTGTCATGAGCCAGAGAAATCGATTCTCTGAAAAGAGCAGACAATGGACAAAAGCATTTTGTTCGAAATGCTTCTTCTAGTGGTCATGCTGAGTTGGTAGACTAGTTCCATGGCCAGCTAGTCTAATATTGATTTATTCTTTTATACAATAAGGATTGTTTTGGTCACAAAAACAGGTAGTGCACAAATCAGCACAATGAGAGTGGCATCATTCTTTAAACAAAAACAACTTAATGCTAAACTGAGGGTAGAAAATGTAATTGCTTGTATTAATGAAGTAGCGAGTTGTTTATATGAAGGTAGGAAAAATGTGATTGTCTGTTTTTCCCCCTAACCTCCTAAGATTATGAATAAAGGAAACCTCCATCTAGAGTTAAACAGCAACACTTAATAATTAAAGTTCAACTAATTACACACTAAGGTGGCAGTGCATGCGACTGTAGAAGTCATGCAATATGAATTGTCTGTGACTGCGGGTTATGCAGCTATTTCGAGGGCAATAGCAGATGAGGCGAAACAGACATACTGCAATTTCACAGTCAATTCAACAGAGAAGCCAGTGACCCATTTTCACATGCTAACACAAACATCTATCTGGACCCCGTCAGGCATTTCTCCAAAAACATGTAGAGTTCATTGACATCTTTAATGAGAGAGCAGACTCTCCTCTTCTACATTCTTCCCTACTGCATTAATGAGCCACAAGTCTGCTAATTGTCTGTGACAACATAGGTCAACAAAATCAGACTTGTTGAGTTGAGGGGTTGTAACCCAATATGTGTTTAATTTAATAATTGTCACACAAAAATTATATCCCATGTCAGGTTTGAAGAAAGGAACGTCCCAGTTTTCAGAAAAATAAACCTGGGAGAAAGAAGCAGCATTGCAGCACTGTACAACTGCCATATACCTGTATCAGAATGTGTACCAAATATAATAAAGAAATTCACAGTTTTGAAGCTATCAGTAACTAATTAAGTATTGGAATAGGCTAGCTAGCTAAGTAGCATATCCTTTATCTTACCAGAAACACTCTTTGTACCAGAAAACGGTAGGACAGTAAAAATCTTAAATGTCAATTTTAAATGTCGCTACAATCCCATTCCAAGTCTTTTAATGTTTCCTTCTCAACCAATTTCTTCAATCTCTTCATCAGTTTCTCTACCAACCTATCTAAAACAGATGGAAATCGATAGCTTAGTAAATGGAATCATCTACAGGATTCCAAACAGGCTTAACTATTCTGACATATATAAACATGCTTCTGGCCAGAACAATGAACAGTGATTTAGATGTGCAATGTAAAACTTTGGGTGGGCAAACCTCTAGGTCTGGCCACAATAGATAGTTATGAGCAGCGGTTTATCACTTCACTGGAAGTTGCAGGAAATTATTTTACCGGTAATAAATCCATTGATGCATGGCATTCTGAATAAAGATTTTTAATGAACTGCAGTTCCCTCAACCTCTCATTCTCAGTGTATAGAGAATATAAGTGTGTTGCTTAGGAAACCTGTGGAATGTCTAACTTCAACAGGCTCACTCGAGTTGCAGCTCCACCCTTATTGATCTCTCTCATACATAATAGCAGTTTATACATTTTTACACATCTGATTTAATCAAGTGTCTGTTTTCAATCAATTTGACTGTAGCCCTCTTAGTTTTTGGGTTATGGCTTTGCCTTTATCATTGTTGCTGGCCTGTGTACTGACCTCCTACTTACGGTGTTAATTTGCAATAAACATTTTGTATTTGTCTTACCCTGTTAAATGAATGTGGTACTGAACCTCATTCAGGACTTGGATTGTCTTTGTGGTATTTTACTGTGAATTCAAAATTCTGTTACAGCATTGTGTAACATGCATCATTGTGTTACAATATTGTGTTACACTTAAAATGGTGTAACAACATGGGGTAACACAATATTGTCTTACAACACAAACACATAACATCGCAATATTGTGTTAGAACACTGTATAACAACATTGTTTTTCAACATTGTGTAACATATAACTTTGCGTTACTATTGTTTTACATTGTGTGACGTTGTGTACCATACTTTGTGTTACAGCATTGTTTCATACATTTTGGTACATTGTGTTACACACTGTTAATTATTTACAAAATATTTCATTTTGAGTTATGCTGTTACAACACTGTGTAATATAAGCATTGTATAATATACGATTGTGCTAAAACATTGTGTAAAACATTGTATAACATACAGCATTGTGTAATATTGTTACAACACTCTAACATACATCAAACATTGGGAAACACACACTGTGGCTATCAACCGTCCACAGGCTTGTGCATTGGTCAGTATATTTTAGAGAATATATATATATATATATAAATCCTGACATGCTATTATGTTTTGACGTTGACGGATCAGTGAACAGCAGCTCTAAATATTTTATTGCATGGTGACGTATGCACGGGGGAAAGCCTGTTAGATAGTACAGTAAGTTAGCAGAGCTGTGTATACAGCTGGAGTTTCCCGCGTCAGGAGGATGAGCTCACTCAGCACCAACACGGCGCATGAAGCCTGCAACGCAGAGAAGTTACTACAACTGTCTTCACACTTCTCAGTAATGGGAGGTGTTCAGTGACTAAACTCTGTGGGCTAACTGTAAAGACTGTGAACTGACTGTGAGACGGGCAGCGCATCGTTTTGTTTTTATGTATTTTCTTTGGCTCGGCGCTGTCATGGTTTCTCGGTAAATCCGGAAGCCGTCGGTCCCGCTCAGAGCCACTATGGCGTTTGGACAATCCAGTTTCATAACCTGGAGGGGGCGGAGTCGGGCTGCGTCCCAATGCGACTGCTTGTGTCCTAACTAGAACGCTTAACTGACGCGTAGAAGTGCAGAAGGCTACCAACTACACCGGGCTAGCTCGTATACATCAAATTAAAAAATATATATCTACGGTGCAGCTAAGCGACCTAGGGGAAATCGACAGGAAAGCTTAGTGTTCCTCTCCGAAATACGTGCGCCGACTAAAAGTGGCTCCGCCTTCTAATTAGGACACGAGCGCGCCTATTGAGACACAGCCCGTGGCTTTCTGGAAGCAGGAATAGCGGAATAGGACGGGAGGACGCGGTGGGAAAGTAGAGCAACGGCGAGTGAGGGGAGGGACGAGCGTAGCCGATCCGAGCCGAGCTCACGAGTTGCCGCTGCCTCTCGGAAGGTGCGCGCGCGCGTGATTGTGCGGACAACGCAGAGCGCGTAAACACGACGAAGGTGCGCTGTTTGGCGTTGCGGTTCCCAACTGAGACGACGCGCTCTGGTCCGCCCGGAGCCGCTCAGCGAAGGAGTTTGCGGCAGTTTTAAAGCGTCGCGCCGCACTGAATGCCACTTTTTGCCGTTAGCGGTAAAGGGGGGCCCGTGTGCGTGTGTGTGAATGAGACGAGTTGTTTGCTGACCGTTGGCGCTGAAGCGGCGGATCAGGGCACCGCGGAACACGGCTAAGGTGGGGCAGAAGAGAGTGAAGAGGGGCTGAGTCCTCACTATCTGCCCCCCCTCCTCCTCCCCGCTTTCCCTCCACCCCACCCTCCCCTATGTCTCCGCTTTCCAGCTGAATCCCTCTCGCGGAGCTTTTGGGAGGGGAGAAGAAGAAGGGAAGCGAGAATTTTCCGCTCGTTGGAATTTGGGGAGCGCTCGCGCGGACTGCGGCTCGCCAACTCCGCACACGAGTGTCCGTGATCCTTCGGTGTTTACCTCTGCGGACGCATCTGTGCTTTTTGGGGAGTGAAACCCCCCCCCCCGCGGCGGTGGTGTTGTACCATGGCCGACGACGACGTGCTCTTTGAAGATGTTTACGAGCTGTGCGAGGTCATTGGAAAGTAAGTGCTCCCGCTGGCGAGTTGTTAACAGTTGTGTGAGGTCTCTTGTCTGCTGCCCGCGCTGCTTCCTCTTAGTTTGGTGGCGCTGGAGAGGCAGCTGGGATGGATGGTGGGCTCCAAGGGGCAGTCAGTGAGGCACAACAGTGTCAATATCACACCGAGCTTTTAGACCATGGTGTGATATTGACACTGTCGGGGCTCACTGACTGCCCCCGGGAGCACAGTGCTCGACTGCTTGATCTCCTATGTCTGCATGACGGCGAGGTGCGAGGACACCAGGATGAACCTGGCCCACCTGGTCATGGTTCTGGAGAAGTGTCACTTTTGAAGGTGCAAGCCTTCAAGTGTATGAGCTTGTTGCTCTTTCGGGCTTTGCTCTTGAATAAGCTGTGCTGTGTTCTGCTAAACGTGGGGAAATGTTGCCTTCACCCATGTTGTGTTGACCAAATGTACATAAAGTAGGGGTCCTCAGCTCAGATTACCTAGGGGCCAGTAGTGAGGGAGGGGTAAAGGGGGGCATCTGAACAACTGCAGGGGAAATGGTTCTTTCATAAAAATCACATGTTGGTGTTTTTTTTGCAACTAAATGTGGCTGTTTTTTCAAGATGTATGTAAAATGCTGTTTTTCGATCTTGAGGTTTTTAGGTCTGTAATTAATCAAGTGTTTTTTTTAAGCTCAGGTTCATGTACTGTAATCTCTAAGACGACTGTGGTCAAATGACCAGCAACATTCAATAAAAAAATCACTTGATGGGCCAGAGAAACATGTGGAGGGCAGTATGAAGGCCAGATGTGGCCCCTAGGCTGGTAGTTTGAGGCCCCTCATGTAAAGTGTTAGGGAGAGCTGAGTGAATCCAGTTTGATTCTGAAATGATGAGTATTTCACTGGGATTTGTGTGTGTTTGTTGGGGATGGGGGTGGGGTGCTACCACACCTCTTCTGTGATGTGTTTTTTGTGTTTGTCTGTTGGTCAGAAGTTATCAACTGAGAGGTTACTTCATGATCTGCTGGTTCAGCCGTTCCGACGCTCTTGTTCTTTTTATTTCCATGCTGTGCTGATATGCGGTACTAGTCTGGTGACTCTGGAGATTTTGTGACATAAGGGTGGGCCCACACATGTATGAGCAGGCCCAGAAAGTCTAAAACTCATACTGAAACAAAGCTTTAAGCCTTGAATTGCTTGGTGCATGCATGGAAGTAAACCTGTACATGCAGCCGTTCTGTTTGCTTTTCAGCCTGGATGTTTTCTTACATTGTGTCTTTTGTCTTTCGGTTAATGATGAAGCTTTGGTTATGAGTGAAGTTCATGACTGAAGATGTTTTTGACTGAATTTAAGGCAGATGTTTGAGCAACTTTGAGCATTATTAGGGCCTTTTTTATCCTGTCAGTGGGTTTGTTTTTTTTAATGATCTCACCTATTGACTCCTCTATCTTACTCACACTCTAACTATATTTGTCATTGTATAGATGATCTCTTTTGTAGCATGTCCACCCCTAAACCAATGGATCAGTATTAGGAGCAGGACCTGTTTGTGTGTGTGTGTGTGTGTGTGTGTGTGTACAGATTGCTCATAAGGCACAGGGCAGGCAGCCAAGACCTTGCAATGCTGCTTTACTGTGAACATATCTGTTCCCATCATTTTGACATTTTTTTTAAAATATGGACATAATAAAATAATCATTACATTAATGTACAGAGTTGCTTGCTTTTGGGCTGGTGTGGTAAGAAAGTTTCCACACTGCAATATCTGTATGCTCTACCACTGTGATATGTGATATTCCTGCCAGAATCTTAGGAATTAATGCCGGCAAGTGGCAAAACACAGACTCAAGACCTAAAGTCGTATTTTGTGCTCCTGTTGCAAAGAGACCACTATATATTAAAGGCCAGGTTAACACAGATGCTACAATTGCAGGGTTGTGGTGTTGTATGTCCAGAGTGTTATATTGTTAGTGTGTTTCTGGAACTACATTTCTTAGTTAGCTGGACAACATATGTCAAAGACCAACACTGCCCCTTAGGACTGTGCTGTCTGCTGGTGGGTAACGCTTGGTTAAGGACACCTAACTAACTGAGAAATCTCATGCCACTCATGGATTCATTGTAGTCACAAAAGACCAAAATGTATAAGCTGAGTGATGCTGTTGTTTGGAACACTAATGCACTAATAGTCTGAGACTGATGCCAGGAGGATGTAACAGTCTAATGGTGTTTTTGCTGATGCATGGAAGAGTCAGCAAAGCAGTGCAAGCTGGAGGCTTACACCACAGTTTGCTGCCCAGCAGTTTTATTCCAATCAATTTTAAACCTGACAATTAAACCAAGCAAAAACAGGATTAAGCCTTTTAAATCTATATTCAACAAGATTAGCTGTAGCAGAAGTAGCAGATGTAGCGTTGATTGTCCAGCGCGTGTGCCCTTTAATATGTCAAGCCAAGTGAGCTACTGCATTTGCATTACTGCTTAGGTAAAACACACAAGGCAATTGAAGTCTCTCTCTCTCTAGGTCTCTCTCAGTCTCTCTCTCTCTCCCTCCCTCTCTCTCTCTCTCTCTCTCTCTCTCTCCCTCTCTCTCTCCCTCTCTCTCTCTTCTCTGTGGGACCATGCATAATGCTTATATGGCTTCCTGCAGGCTAGTCCCTGCTGAGTCGAAACAGGCATTCCTGCAGCTTTGCAAGAAACCTTTTCATTAGATTGCTGGCCCACCAGTCACTGATGACGACTGACTTTCATCTAACGCTTGCCAGTCTCTGAAAAACGAGCCAAATGAAGAAACCACATGTTCTTAAAAGTAAAGGGGAAAAAAAACTTTGCATAAAGCATTCAATTGGTCGAGGATCTTTTTAATTATGTAGGTTTTTAATGGAGCCATCTCTTAAAAGGTTCTTGAAGGAACCAAAAGAGATTGTTTTTTAACTTCACACCTAAGATCTCTTTTTGGCACCTTTAGTTTTATGAGTTTAATCTGAAGAGGTGTTGCTGTGTGTTCAGAGGGAACCTCTCTGTGGAGATAATGAGGTCACTAGGCCTGTGTGTCACTTGCTTTGATTTGAGGATGAGAGGCATTCACCTCTGGGGACACCAGCTGAATGACATCCTGGAACGGCCAGTCTGGAGCGAGCGAGCATGACTTAGTTTGACAGTGTTGTGACTTTCTGTAGCTTTGCATTGCTCTAAGCTCTGTCACTAGCAAACTGTGCAGTGGTGACATGGGGACTCATACTGATTATGAAGCTTAATGATTTCCATGGTTATGACACACTCTTATTTATCAAAAAAAAAAAGGTGTCAAAATGTTCTTCAAAAAGGTCCACTAATGGTTCCTCAAAGCAGTGGTTCCCAAACCTGGCCCTAAGCTGTTCTTGGATGTACTGTTTCAATAATAAAACAGACTTTACATTATGTGGAAGTACTTCACACTTTTAAAGGTTTTCCACACTCTCATAATCTCATTTAGGGATTCTTTAAAGAACCACTCACTGAAAGGTTCGTTAAGGCAAAGGTTCCAAACCCTGGTCCTAGAGACCACTTGCTTTGCACATTTTAAAGTTTTTCATGCTCTCAAAACATCTGATCTGACCAGTCAGCTAATAACTAAGCCTTTCATGAAGTGGGTGTGTTAAAGCTGAAAAACACTATAATGTACAGGGCCCTAGGCCCATGGTTTGGAACATATGCCTTAAAGAATATTTCAGTGGACGAACCGCTTAGGAAGGTTTATTTTTAAGAGTGTGAATTAGAAAAGAGTGTGAAGAATAAGTAACCTGCATTATGGCGTATTTTCAACAGGCACTTTGAGAAAGGCTTATCACGTGTCTTCTGCGGCTCTTCATTACTCTGTCAGTGAGATGAAAAACTAGGAGCCAACAGTCTTCCGAAACATAATAGAAGAGATTTAGGCAAATTCCTTGAGGTATCGGGTTTATTCCTTAGAAACCCCTTTTACGTATGATTATTCTGGACAGCCACATGTAAATAATTCTCTCTTTAATGGGATAGGTGTTGTATGTTGAGGATAGAGGCCTTTAAAGATTTGGAAAACCATAGAATGATAGTGTTGCAGAGCTTGTATTTTGTATTTTGATGCCAAAGTATAAATTTCATGTACAGCTGTTGAGTGATACCTTGTTCATTCATTCATCCATCAACTGAGCTGCTTAACCCGGGTCGCAGGAGGTGCGGGAGCCTATCCCAGTGCTCATAGGGCAAAAGGTGGAGAAACACCCTGAACAAGTCGCCAGTCCATCACAGGGCAAATTTAGCAGCTCCAGGTCACCTGATGTGTTTTCGGACTGTGGGAGAAAACCAGAAAGGCGAAAACTCACAAACATGGGGACAACATGCAGGAATCAAACCCAGTACTTTCTTGATATCTCATTATGAGGTGGAGCTAAATCTTTAAGGTTTTTCTGAGACGAGGGCTGAACTATTAAGGGAAAATGTTTTTAGCAGTATTTGATTTCAATTTTAATGGGATTATTTTACTTTACATTAAATTTAAGTTTTTTTTTCAACAAAAACTCTTTTTTTTCAGGCTTTGAGTACTAAGTGTATTGTCCCAGACCCCGAATTCACAAGCGCTGCATAATCATCATTGTTATTATTATTAAAATCCCCCAGTTAAAACTCAGCAGTATTGAATAATTAGAATAAAATTTTAAATTGCGATTTTGATATAAAAAATCTTAAACTGGCTCCGGTTTCCTCCCACTGTCCAAAAGGCTTTCAGTAGGTTGATTGGATTGGAAAATTGCCCATAGGTGCGAATGTGTGTATGAATGGTTGTCTGTCAGTGTGTTGCCCTGCAATGGGTTGGCCTCCTGTCCTGGGTGAACCCCGCCTTAGGCCTGCAGTCAGCTGGGATTGGCTCCAGCTTCCCCGTGACCCGGAAACGGAAGAAGCGGTTGGAAATGGATGGATGGATGGATGGAATCTTAAATTGTTCAGCTTTATTTTACACACACATCTGATTTCCATTTTCTTATATTGCATCACACAAAAAAACCCTCTGTAACACCTTTATTTTTAAGAGTGCCCTACACTATAAGAGTGAGTGAAGACTTCTGCTTCACAGGTAATTGACCTTGTGTAGTTTGATTAAAGGCCTTTTGAGGAATGTCTAAGCTGCTTTGGAGAGTGTGGTCAAAAGTCTGTAAAATATTTCAATGGCTGCTTAAGTGTGTGTGAGCACTGGCTCTGTTTTTGCTGTCACAAACACTTTTGGATGGGTTTTGCCTGAGCACATGTCTACTGTGGTTTGGAGATGAGGTTTAGCTGAAATGGGACTTTAACGCACAATTACACACATCAGCGGCAGCATAGTGTTCTCACACTGGGCGGATTAAATATTTATGCATTTCGTCTGCCTGAGTAAGAACACCTTTACAGCTCACTAGGTGAGTAACGATAGTCCCAGAGCATGTTCCAGTTTGTGTATTGATAGTTTTCATGATGCGTTACTTCTTTTGTCAGGTTCACATTGGTGTTCAGGAATAACATGGTTGTGGATGTCTGCTGGGTATAATACTACAACATCAAAATAATTGATATAGACAATTTTCTCCCTCATGTATATTATATATATATATAACCCATTTCTGCAGGGTCTAAGGGGAGGAATCTATGAAGCTGGCGTTTGCATTCAGTTCAACCTTAAATGATGCAGCAGTTACGATGCTGTAACTAGACCAACACAGCTGCACAGTTTAAGGTGGAAGTTAAAAATTCAAATGCAAAGCTAATTTAAGCCTCACCTAACGACATTTCGGAGATATTATTAATAGAGAGGGTCCTATTTCAGTCACGCATAAGTGTAAGAGCATATACTCCATGTTTAAGGTGATTTAAAGTAATGTCAGGTCAGATGCGGCAGTTCACCATAGGCACACTTTGACTACTTTTGGAATCTGAAGAATCATTTGGACATGGCTATAGTGCCTCTTATGGTCATGTGACTATTTGGCTACTCTTGTTCTTATCATGGGGCATGTTGCATGAAACCGTATCGGTTTGGGACATCCCTAAAAGAGATGATGAATATCTTGTCAATATTTTGTAAAGTTCTTTTCCATTTTGCATTTTGAATCAATAAAAAATAAAAATACAAATATACAGGTAAGGTGTGCTAGTAAACAATGAGAGACAAAATGTGTTTTGCTTTTGATATGGATGCAGCATAAGAGTCATTTCCCCTATTTATAGTTATCTTTTTTAGGAACCATTCCAAACCATCCCTATTTATGCCAGTATGTAAAATATAAGAAATATTTTTTTATAGCATAAACCATGTTTAATTCCAGCATTACAACTTACAACTGTATCAAAAATGTATGATTATGTGTATTGTATTTGTTTACTTAATGTTGATGCAAGCGTTTATTAGGACAGGCCCCAAGTATACAGGTATTTGTGAAAGTGATTTGTCATTGTAAACACTCAACAAAATGCAACCTCTGCATTTACCCCATCACACTTGCACATTTGGAGCAGCAGGCAGCTATCAACAGCACCCATGGAGCAGTGTAGTGGGACGGTACCTTGCTCAAGGGTACCTCAGTAGTGCCCAGGCCAGGACTTGAACCTGCGGCTTTCAGGTACTTAGTGCAGTGTCCTAACCACTAGGCCACCAAGAGCTCTGAGTCTGTGTGTCACCTTTTTGACTTTTCTGCAGTCTTGCTTCACTTCCTATAGTTTTAAAGCACTGATGAGCTTTTTCTTCTCCAAGGAGGCACTTGGTCCTGTGGATTTCAGCTCTCTCTGCTTAATGGACGTTGCTGTACTGAGTGCTAACACACTGACAGTACTTTTCAGGTCACCAGCCCTGCTGCCTCATTAAAGATTGCAGCAGACACTGTTTGATTGCTTTCTCAGCGTGAGCGGAGTTTTAAGACATCCCCCCTGACAAAAGGCTGTGAAACGCCCATTCCTTTCCAGAGCCTTTTGAAGTGATGGATGTGCACCAATAGTGCTATTATTTTCCCTCTCTCCTCCCAAACTGGGCTGTGAAAGCTAATGCCTCCTCGCTGCGCTGCACAGAATAGAGGAAATGTGCTGTAGGTGACCTCTTTCCCCTCATACCTGGCTGGCACCAGAGCTGCTGACTGCTGCATTGTAGCAAGAGTGAGGAGTGTGTTGAGTGGAGTGTGTTGAACGCAGCTGTGGCCACTGGATCTCACGGCCTACTTCCCTCTTCCTGCTCCACACACTGCAGGTGGGTGCTGCACATTACTCACTCACATGAAGGGGCCACTGTCAGCAGGGCACTGCTATGAGACACTGGGCCCAAGTAGAAAAATGCTGGGGGATTCCAAACTGTTTGGCACACATTAATCAGTGTGTTCACAAACTGGGTGTATGGGCTTAGAAGATGAGTCTGTAAGTAAGCTTTTTCCTTGCAACACATGACAAATCTGGAGGAATTAAAACACATTTCCTCTTACACGAGGCTGAAACAGACTATTGTTTTTATATGCAGTGAACCTCAGGCATGTATTTATAAATCCTGGATTCCTCAACATACATCTGATGTAGCTTCTTATAGCTGCAACTATCCCCCTTTGCTAAAGCTGCAACTATCTTTCTTTTATAGTTTCGAGATGTATTGTTTGGGGTTATGACCTACAGACTAAAAGCTGGCTGTATATTACTATACAAAACAATAATTTATGGGAAGTTAGTTGCTTCCCTATTCAGCTGTGGGCCGGATTTTGGCATGTTCCAAGAATGCAGATTTTTGCTGTCTGTTGTGAAACTGTGAGTTGTAAGCTAGTTCGGAACTGCGATAAATTGCAGAGGTCAACAGTAATATTCAGGGCTGTTAGATAAAATAATTCATTACAGTTAATCTCATGAGTTTTTGTAGTTAATCCTGATTAATCGCATTTGTCTGATTTGCTACAATTTAATCCTAAAGCGAGATTTTTTCTGTTTAAGAAGCGGTGCATGTTGTTATAGAGATATGACTGGACAAAAATAACTTCATCAGATGCCTCAGGGTTAAGGGAGTCTCAAAATACTGTATTGGTGTTAGGAGCATCCACTGAAAATGCTTCTTTAATTTTTATGACTATTATTACTATTAATATAATTATCTAGCACTTGAAGTGCATCTTGAATGAGAGGGCTGCAGTAATGGAATCTGGGTTTTAGGAACCACACTTGGTTTGGAGGGTCAAACAAAAACAAGTGGCAATAAGCTCACTATTGTCCTTGATCAGTTATTCTAACTTTGTCAATGGATTCATTGAAATTTTTATTTGTGTGACACAAACAAGAAAACATTTCTTGTTTTAAATTGCAAAGAAATAACAGAAGCCCTTTAAGTTTCCTGTAGGGTTTGCAATCTGTCTGAAAACATGTATAATATGTTATAGAGTAGTTTTTTTTAATTTTGCATCACTTTGGCAATTATGCATTAATATGCAATAATAAAACAAAATGTAATCACTTTTTCACAATGTCACCAAACAATCGACTTTGTAGAGTAATTATTACAGCGTGTCTCTTAAAGTGAATTAAATGCAGTCCTGGCTGCAAGCCTTCAGTTCACATTCAGTCAAGTAGCGTCTTTGTCATGGCATTGTGCCCTCTTTGAGCCCTCCGAGACAAAAACTCAGTACCCTGCCTGTTTTACCTTTGGGAACTTAACTGCTGTTTATGATCTGCCTTGAATGGAATGTTAATGCTTCATGATTTAAAGTTTCCAGCTTGGGAAACATAATCCTTACTTTTCTAATTCCTTGCACTTGGGCCTGTGCTCTCCATTTCTGCAACACTAACCTCTCCAGGGTGGTCTCTCTCCATCTTGTAGTGTCCCTGGTTGTGTAGACTTCATATGAAGCAACATGTTCTGCTCTGAGGCAGGGTCTGCTCACTTACAGTCCCAAGGCTCACAGCTACTCAGCACTCTGGCACACAGCCTCTGGTGTTCGGGCCTGAAAGACCCCAGCCTTATCTCTGTCTGAGGGCTATGTATACAGCTGCGGCCTTACTGACTCCACAAAGAAGCAAAACGGATCCCGCTGAAGATTCCAGAGCACTTACTGTTTACTGGTTTACTCCTTTCTTCCTCTCCTCTAGTCTGTATTATGAAAGAGGACCTGTTTAATTAAAGTCATCTCTGGATACTTTGCAAAGACACATGATGGTATTGAGACAGTGTCTGTTGTTGGAATGTGTTAAATAAAAAATGAATTGAATGAGACTCTAATTGGGCCATATTTACCCCAATCAACCAATCAACACCACAGCAGCAGTGACTTCACTGTCTGACTTGAAATAGACTGCATTTTTCAGGGAATGGTTTAGAAGCTTCAAGCTTTGTCCTAAAACTTTTACTATCAATTACATTAAAAATATCGAAACATTAAAAAAATGTTTCGTTATTTTGAACATTGCATGCTCTGCTTTTAAAAGGCCAATGCCTTTCAAGGAATACTTTATAAGAAAGCCCAAAGAAGCCTTTAAGAACACTAAAAACAAAAGAAATACCATGAAACAAACAAAATACTATTTGTATTACTGCACACTTTTAAAAGTGAAAGTCTTTTCTGACCTGTATGTGTTTGATCTAATGTCAGAAACACTGTGATAAGAACTTTAACCTTCAACCACACAGCATGTAAACCTGTCATATAAAAAGGATATTGTAAATGCTATAAAGAAATTAATTTTATGTGTTGACCTTTGCCTGCATCTCAAAAAAGCTTGCAGTGCATAATTACTGTGAATTCATGTCATTTAATAGGACCATGAACTTCTTAATAATCTTATTAAAACTAAAACAGGAAAAATTCTAAAACCTGTCCTTATTGCATGATTCAGGTCCATAAGTATAGAACATAATCACTAAAATGTACTTTCTCAATTAATCAGCAGGGCTCAGTTTAGAGTCTGCTTGAGGATAATGCTTTTTTGACATTTTCGTAGTGGTCACACTCATGCATTGCATTTTTTGCAGAGGCGACATTTTAAAAAAATCTATTTTAATTGATTGATTGTCTATTGCCAAGGCTAGGTGTGGTTTATTGTTTAAGAGGTACATTTTTTAAGTGTGATTACTTGAAAAATCATTCAGATAATTGGTAAAATAATTGAATACCTTCCCACCATCGTGCTCTTTCAATAAAAGATACTGAATTGTGATAGGACGCTATGGGATACAGCTGTAGGCTGCAGATGTCTCAAGCCACAAGTGAGTCCATACAGTGTATGTCGTGTCAGCTTCCATTAGTTCCATCCCTCTCCCATCAGCCTGGCCATCTCTCTGTCTCTTCTCTCATCTCTCTGTTGTGTCACCCCCAACACCTCCCCTCCCTTTTCCCTCCCTACCTATCTCTCTCTCTCTCTCCGCCAGGCCCTTTGCCTTGCACCACTGCCCCATCTGTCTTCATCATGCTTTCTTTGTGTGAGCACATTGTTCCTTCACTTAAGCACGTCATATGTATTTTGTACGTTGTTGTGTCAGAGGATGGGGACAAATGCACTGTACTACATGTATGATGCACTCTGCTTCACTTGCAGTTACAGCATCATATGTCAGTGTTAGCATGCTACCAGGGCTACGGCTCCACATTTGGATGAGTACATTTTATATTTCATCTGCAGCTAGCCTGGAGGCAGTAGGAGGAAGGAAACAACAGTGGAAGCCCCAAGCATCTCAAGTGGCACCAAAAACAGAGGATTTCATGTCTCTGCAACACTGTTTACCTCCATTTAAAGCCTTCTGTTAATATTGCATTGTCCATGCTTCACTGTATCTGCAGCTTGCATTACTTCCATATTGTGAAAATTGAGATGATAAACAATGTGATGTTGGGTTTATAAGGGGAAATTCCATTATTTGTTTATTATTATTTCAAATGTAAAGTAATTGAGGAGAGTAATGAAATGCTTTATTCTATAGAAACATATTGAGTGCTCTCTCACCTGCAGCCTTTAGTCAGTTTGAACTGAATCATAGTGCCTTGACCCTTTGGTTTAGTTTCTTTGGGCTGGTGTTAACACAGAAAGTGTACTCAGGTGTGGATCACATTTGACCCTTTTAAGGAGATGGTCTCTGGTGGAGTTTGTTTGTGGTTTGAACAGAATCTGAGCTCAGTCCTACCCAACTACTACCTAAACAAATGGTGAGAGTTTGACTGTTAGCATATTGTTGTACATGCTTATTATTAGTTCGGAAGTCTTTGTAAGGTGTGAAGCAGCTAGTATTTTTGTGTTGTTTTCTCAATGTGTGTTCAACATTCTGCTGGTGTAGTTTGCGGTTGTATTGCCAAGATAATCAACATGATTGTGAACACATGCCAACTCTACGTTCTGTTTTGTAGCTGTGTAACTCTGAACTGAAATCTGCACTAGTTCAGAACACAGAATCATCACTCTGTTTTTACTTTTTGCTCCAGCCCCAAACACATAAGACCTGTAAACTGAGAGAACATTCTTATGTGATTTGTAGTGGTGCATTTTGGTTTGGCTGGATGTACTCTGATGTAAAAATAAACCAAACCAAAGAGAAATCGCTTTAAGTTTACAAACTCAGCTGATTTGGAGCAGAGTAAACAAACTAAAGGTGTGAAACAGCCATTATGACTGAGGCTTCGAGTGAGTGACTTATGACTGAGTTTCACATGGCATTAAAGAAAGCACCGCTTTCCAACTTCACAATGGAGACAACTGTACAGGCTGGTTTTGGCCCCGTCGTCATGTATTACATTGTTTGCGATTATCACTTAAGGCAAAATGACGTGCGGCTGGAAAAAAATGTGCTGATGCACTGGAGTCGGTGAAGGTTTAAATCAAGGCAGTTCAGGAGGATGTGTGCATTAATCCTTCTGAACTGTGACATTCTCATCAGCCAAAAGTGTTTCAAAAGATCCATCAGGTATCCATGTGGTCTTCAACACAGCCAGCTGTTTACCATCGATGTGATGTGGTCAAGTTTTCTTTATTTGTACAGTATAGTAGTAATGTTTTTACTGGTGAATTTTTGCTGGTGAGTTTTGCTTCCTAACTCTTTTTGATAGATTGTTATTGCAGTGGTGCCGCAGGGCAGTGGTGGCCTAGTAGTTAGGGCATTGCCCTTGGGACCTGAAGTCGCAGGTTCTAGTGCCGGCCCGGGCACTACTAAGGTACTCTTGAGCAAGGTATCATCCCGCTACATTACTCCCTGGGTGCTGTTGATTGCTCCCCGCTGCTCTACGTGTCATGGGTTAAATGTAGAGGTCACATTTTGTTGTGGTGCTTGAGTGTGTTCACAATGACAAATAGTAACTTTCATATTATTGCATCTCTACAGTCCTGGTTAGTTTGAATTGCTTTAGTGCGATTTCTGCATTCTGATATATGCACATGAGTGTTCACAGTGGTTGTGATAGAAAACATGTCTGAAGAGTTGAATGCCTCTAAAACCTATTACGCAAGATTTTATTACGGTAAATGGTTGTAAATACCCTGGCTGATGCCTGAAACAATGTTTTAGTAGTTTTAAGACTTTGACCACAGATTTATTGTTTTAAAACCCATTCATGGCAGAGGGGTGCATGTTGGGCCAATAATGCTCAAAGACTTTTTAAAAACATCTCCATTACTGCAGCATTATCAGCACTACATATAAAAACTCAGACGAGAGAGGTTCCCTGATCATTTTGGGTAATAAATAAGATGACTATATTTGTGTCGTAGATATCATAAACCCTGGCCACTACCACTGTAACAGAAATCTGAGTTGGAAAGTGAACTTTTTCAAATTAAACCGTTCTAAATGACATGATTAAAGTATACAAAATTTTATAATTTCCCCTTAAACAATTAAATATATTTTTATGTAGTGTGGGTCAAGTTGAGATGAACTATTATCCAGTTTGAACACTTCATCTGAATGTACTCACCTGATTATTGATATGATGTCCTAAGTTGTCACCTAGCCTGCTGCACCGCAATAGTTTATTCTTCTTGGCAAGTTTATCACTCTTCTGCGCCTTCATCACATCTGTCATTAACCTTTTAGTAGCTTGTAAAACTTTGTTGCAAGCTGTCGAAAACAAATGCATCCTCAAGATTTAGGCAGTAAATCATTAAAAAACAAACTCTGGACTCTGAATAGACAGGAGGACAATTGTATATATGTCTTTTAAGCCCAGTAATACAGCAACCGGATAAAATTATTATTGTCATTACCATTGTGGTCATACTCTGGACCTGTATGTTTGCCAAAACGAATACACAAGCAAGTCTGCCTTTCTGATTCATAGCTGTTTTACTTCCTGCTTGGTTTGATTCATGGCGCGTTGAGCCATACGTGTCACCCCTGCAGATGGGCCACTTATTCATGCCGTTCATGTTGAGTGTGGCGTAGCAGGGGAAATTAAGTCCCAACAATCATTTGTTTTTACTTTTAACCGTGATGTAGAGTGTAAGGTGTACAGAAGAATGATACACTCTATGCATTGATGCCAGCAGATGCCAATAGGGTTAATAGGAACCTATCAAATCAAATTTCCATTCTTTCTGTCAGCAACACACACAGGCAACTCTGGGTCCTGTCAGTCTTCCACTGCCTGGTGGGATTTTGGCCAGTCAGTATTGGCTGGCAGCTATTGATCGTGGAGCTGCAATGGAAGTGAATGAAAAACCCTGTCCGAACAGCCTGCAGATGAATAGCCCAAGAGGGCTGGCACGTGTCAGATTGCTGGCTAGCATGGCAGTGTCACTCTCTGCATAGCGACCATGGTTACACAGCTGTGTGTATGTGTGTGCATGTGTGAGGAGAGGAAGTGATATTTGATAGGATTGTATTGACCTACTGACCTATCCATGCATTAAAGTAACTTGGAGGAGTTTGCTCTCTAATAGCATTTAGGAAGGCATCAGCTGCTTAGAGACCATCATGTGTTCAAAGAGGCCTTAAGGACATGTCATCGCTCAAAGACATTTAGGATAGTAAACGTAGCTTTAGTGCTGAAGCTCCCTTCCTGTTAAAGATTTAAGAGATTTTTATGTTTATATTTATTGATTATTTTAATGTATGTAATTTAAAATGAAAATCAGATTGTATCTTTGATTATAAAAATATATTTAGATTTTGTTTTTTGCTTTTTAAAGCACAAAATTATATTGTTAACTGAGATAAAATAGTATTTATCATGTTTTTTTTATAACACAGCATGTCTCTTACCTTGCAACTCATGCAAACTGTGACTAACCTCAAACCATGTTGAAGTGTTTATCTAATTTAACTAATCGACTTTGTCTACAAAACCTACAAACGAACAAAACTTTGGCTTTGTTTGTACTAATAGTTTTAGTTCCTTTGACAATTTGTCAGACACAATCAGAAACCACATAAGCAAGTCTATTCAAGGATGCTGAATGGATGTGATTTGAGGTAAGGGTGTTATGAAATAGACATGCTGTTGGCTTGATGCTAATTAGTGGGCGGTGGTGGCCTAGTGGTTAGGACTTTGGCCGTGTGAACAGAAGGTTCAAGTCCTGACCCAGGTACCAGTGAGGTACCCCTGAGCAAGGTACCATCCCACTGCACTGCTCCCTTATGAAAGTGACTCTTTGTCATTGTGAACACACTCAAGCACCACAACGAAATGTGACCTCTGCATTTAACCCATCA
>JBBPDA010000003.1:4591869-4601987 GCA_037974385.1 Arnoldichthys spilopterus
CCGCAGTCAGCTGGGATTGGCTCCAGCTTCCCCGTGACCCGGAAACGGAAGAAGCGTTTGGAAAATGGATGGATGGAGTAGACACAAATTAAGAGTTTGAGGGCTGCAGCACACTCAAGAAAAATTAAGACTCAACTCATAGTCTGAACACACAGTTCTTGCAAAACAAGCTCACGAGCACAGCAGATGATATCTGCTGATATATCAGTACCATTAATCAATACTGGCATAGGCTCCAAATACTGATATGCTGTCATAGACAAAATATCACTTAACTGTGTTCACTTATGGGAAATACAGGCAGTTACAACAATTATCATGCAAATTAAGTGGTAACTATAAAGAGATGAATAGATGTCTCCTCTTTATAGTCCTTGAGGGCAGGTCCTCTCGTGGGATCTGTGTGCCCAAACACAAGGTTTGTTTAATGGACAAATAATGGCACATGCCTCTCTGAAATGGGAGTGGTTGTGATGTAATTTGAATGTAATGTGCTCTCTTTTTCTCCTCAGGGTGTCTATTCGTCGCCATCTCCTGCAGTGCTCCCTCGTTAACATCTACAGCAATTTCATGCAGCCATTTCTATTTTTCTATTTTTGAGGTGGTGGTAGTGGAAGGGGGCTGAATAATGCATGCAGCGGGTTGTGAGCTTTAATTTGTGTATCATTTTTCTTGCAGTCTCTTTTCCAACCTCTTTAAAATTGCTAATCCCCACTCAAAAGGGAACGCGAGCCTCTGTAAACCGTGCTCGTGCTCCCATGTTATTGCAGTGCCCCCAGGAAGGAGTGGTAGTGAGAGGAATACTGACAAATGAAAGTGGATTGGGTCGGGGTAAATGGAAAAAGCAATAACAGAATTACCACCATAAATAAGGAGAGAGTCTGGCTAGCAAGAAAGATTAGCCCACCCATCGGAGCCAAGCTGGAGGAGGGTAGGGGGTTAAACGTATGGTTTGTTAAGGGGACAGACAAATGGTTACATGCTGGAAGCTGAATTCACGGTGTGAAATGACTGTGTGCTGAATCGTCTGGGCATTTCTTCATCCATCAAAACAGGGGCGTGTGCGCGTGCTGTGTTCCATGCTGTACATGCTTACCTCAGGCTGAGGAGAGTTAATGCAGACCCTGTATCATGGCAGCCAGCCGTGTCCACATGATGTCTGCCGGGGTGTCTGAAAACACTCAGCATTTTCTCTGCACTCAGTTAGCAACACCTGGTCTTTTCTCACTGCCAAACAGTTGTATACAGTAGGTCTTAAGTAGCAATTTGCCTCCCTATTTTCATCGCTGGGGTGGAGAAATTGTGGGTGGTCTTGGGCTGATGTGATTTTGGAGGGAACTGATTCATTTAACAACTAATGTTCCTTGACTATGTTTTTTTTTGTGCAGTGGATGAGTTGAAAGTGAAGCATTTTTATTTGCAGTTTTATTAATAAGTATTGTTTTTCTTTTAAAAAGAGACCACAACCCATCCTGTTGTTTTCTATAGACTCATGCCTCCAAACTGTAGCAAGAGAATGGGAATGATTTCTATTGTGTTGATACTATATATCAATATATATATATATATATACTGCCTTATTTATTTGTGGCATAGATTCAACAAGGTGTTGGAAAAATTCCTCAGAAATGTTGGTCCATATTGACATGATAGTATCACGCAGCTACTACAGATCTGTCGGCTGCACATCCATGATGCGAATCTCCTGTTCCACCACATCCCAAAGGTGCTCTATTGGATTGAGATCTGGTGACAGTGGAAGCCATTAAAGTACAGTGAAGTTATTATCATGTTCAAGAAACCAGTTTGAGATGATTTGAGCTTATCCTGCTGGAAGTAGCCATCCGAAGACGAGAACACTTTAGTTAAATAGGGATGGACATGGTCAGCAACAGTAGTCAGGTAGGCTGTGGTGTTTAAACAATGATACAAAGGCACCCAAAGTGTGCCAAGAAAATGTCCTCCGAACCATTACACCACCAGCAGCTGGAACTGTTGACACAATGCATAACAGATCCCTGCTTTCATGGTGTTTACTGGCATTAGCAGCCATGCCACGGTCAAAGTCACTTAAATCCCCTTTCTCCCCCATTCTGATGCTCGGTTTGAACTTCAACAATGTATCTTCACCATTTCTGGATGCCTAAATGCTGCCATGTGACTGGCTGATTAGCTATTTGTGTTAACAAGCAATTGAACAGGTCTATCTTATAAAGTGGTCGGTGAGTGTATATATAGAGGTATAGAATTTTCATCCCTGCTTAATATTCTTTTGTAATAATCCATGAATAATGAACAATTTGGGGAAAATATCTCACTCCAGTATTTCTCACTGATACTTTTTTTGCCAAAAGCTCATTCTCTTTTTTGCCCTAAGGCTTGAACACTGTAGATTGTCAGTTAATCATGGTTATGCTGCCACTGTCCACGTCCAACAAAAATATTTTAATTAAATCTAAATAATAGATTAAAAAAAAGCTTGAAAAATTGAGATGCATGGTTTTCATTTTACAGAAAATAAGTATGGTATATGTACATTTACCATAATAGGAACCATATAGTCAGTATTTCTGTGGATATTTTTCATAAGGAAAAAGTTTGCAATTACTGGTTTGATGGTCTAGGTAAATTTTGTGCAAAGCAAAATTACATGCTGACAGAGCAAATTCCTTTCAAGCGCTCCCACACCCATTGCCATTGAACTGGCCTTTTCGCCAAGCAAAAACCTAGTAAACACAGCTTTAGTCCTTAATGTCTTTAACCCTGAAGGCCGAGAATAAACCACAGTGTGTGTATGCAGGTGTGCAGGCTTACATCAGTTCCCTCCTGAAGCATGAAGAGAGAACATGCCACTCTGTTATTGTTTTCTGGTGTGTTTGTATGCATGAAGTCTATGATAATGGCAGAAGCAGTTCACTCTGTTGGTTTTACCATAAAATCAAATGCTTTGGCACACCGATGTCTGGATTTGTTTGTGGTTGCTCACATTCCTGCAGCCTTTCTCCTCAGAACATGACAAGCACGTTCATCAAAAGATTACGGTTCACTCAGCCAAGCTTTAGTCTGATTGCCTTTCTGCTTCATTAGATTTAATAATGAAATTGGGCTAATAAGTTAGTTCTGTCACCCCCCACCACCACCACCCAACAGCCTCCTCAAGCATGAAGCTCATTAAACATGCCATTAAAGATATTGAAATAGTCTCTTTTTTGCATCCAAGGCTCTGTTTTGTTGCTTATATTGTGCCAACCACGTCATAGGCCTTTGGTGTGTAAGTGAGCTGAGAGTCTTTTCCAGCAGCCTGTGCTTTTCTTCACAGGATGAGTGTAGGGATTAGCTCACTATTTGGCATTAAGCAGTTTGTTTTTAACTCCCAGGAAGGCCTAATTCCCTACCTTGTTCTGAAGTGTGCTGATCCTTGTGACCTCATCACTCAATGAAGCAGATGCGCTGTGAAGGCCTAATGCGATTTTGCTTGTTGAGGCCTGTAGAGTGAAAATAAATGAGATTGTTATGCAGCGTGTGTTACTGCGGTGAAAGCAAACTCCGAAATGAAGCGAGGGTGTGCCGCTGCTTTCCCACTGAGAGTGAAGAATGGAGAGTGGGTGCCTCTGTGCTTAATGACTCTTCCTCTGCAGAAGAGGGAGGTGGACAGTTGTTGAGCTCTTTTAGTGTCCTTTGAGGAGCTCTTGTTCCCTGGCCCTCATTAAGTTTTATAGACTGCTATTTCCATGCCAATATGCTGATCATCCAGCAGATTCGCCCCCACACACACACGATTAGAGACACGGAGAGAAGCGGGCTGCCACCAAGTTAATTGAGCCATGTCAGAGGACAGTATCTTCTGTGGATAAACGACTAATTGAGTTCAAATTATGATAGGAGTGTTTTATGCAGTTAGGGTGGTCTACTGCTGCTTTTTAGTCACCTACTACATGAACATGAACATGAATGACTATTATCCATAGCCATGATTATGGCTTTTCCACACCATACAACCTATGTGACTAGTGTGTACAGAATCAACCATTCATCATAACTAATCATAACTAATAATACACAGCATTATACATTTTACTCTCAGAAGTCAGTTGTTACTGTCTAGGGACTGTCCTTGGCTCTGTCATCAGGAGGTTGTGAGTTTAATCCGCAGCAATGCCACAGCCCTCTATGGCCAGGAGTCCCAAAGAGCTCTGGTTCTTCCCCTCATTGCTCAGTGTGATTCAAGCCAGTACAGGCATCTGTTAGCTAACATAGCTGAATTGGGACTTAGCATTCACTTCCAGGTGCCTTAAACTGTCCAATGACGTTGCATTAGCAGCAGTTTGAAAAGATACAGTGATGTTTATGTGATGCAGAGGAAGGACGTGCTCGCCTTCACCCTCCCAGTGCTGGTAGTATTTTGTGATTTTGGGAGTTCTAGCTAGCAGGTGGAATTGGACACTACTAATTTGGTGAACATTTTGGGGAATTAATAGGGGGAGTTATTGCTGTCATTTTCTCTTTAATGTTACAGTAATCGGTAATTACATAATTATTTAAATGTCAATATCAAATTCTTATAAAATATCATATGTGGTATGCATGTAAAGTTGTGCATCCACATTTATGAAAAGAATTCTCTGCTTGTTTCACTGAACTATGAGCAGGAAATAAGTTCATCTTCAGCAAAAACTGTCCAAAAAAAACACTAAAAGCTACATTTTTGTTCACCTTGGTACAAACAATGCAAGATTACCCTCAGTGATGTCCTTATGGTCCAAATGTTGTAGTAAAATGAAAAGAATGGAGCCAGGGTAAGTTATAAAAGTCTAAAAGCAGTGAAATATGATATACTTATGTTCCAACAAAAGGTACTAAAGACTTAGCCTTAGGGCAAGACCCCTGTGACGTTATGACATTTTAGTGAATTTTTTGACAATGTAACAGTTACACTTTACAAAAATCAGAGCTACAAATAGCAAGCCTATGAGATGAAGCATACATGTCCAATTTAGAACAGGTTTGCTTTTGCTTGTTACATCCTGTGGGGAGGAAAAAAATGCATTTATATGTATATATAGAGCTCCATCAAACCTGGGCTGCTATGAAGAAAGCTCTTTTCCTTGGAGTCATCAGGAAGCAGAGGTTTCCACTGCCCTTCTACACCCTCACTGTACACACAGCAGTAGACTGGGCTTTCATTTACACAGCTGCTTGGCCATGGATCAGCAACTCCACCTCAGCCTGCATGCTTTGAAATCATGACCACATAACTATTTCTGCCCTGGGCCTATAAATGCTAGAATTTCACCTTGAAATTGCTTTGTGGTTGGTAGTTTGACGTCAACTGCATCAGCCCAGCATTTTGCTGTATTTTTTCCATGGATACAGTTCGGTGATTTGAGTGGCATTTCTAAATGCAGGATATGACTAACATTTGTTGACCATCGTATGTTCACGATTCAGCAAATTTGCCCTGAAGAGAAGCGTGCCACGGGGACAGACAATTTGCACATGGCAGAAAATGTCTGTGTTTATTACAGCCTGATCCCCCCCCCCCCCTTTTCTAATCAAAGCTCATCCTTTTTATAACTGCTGCTTTTTTAAGCCAGCTGCATTCAGTGCATTTTGCCATCAGAGATAACCGTTTTCAAAAAGCAACAAACCTGTGCTCAGTTAGAAAAAACATCCAGTCATGTGGTTAAAACATGTTTACCATGTTGCCAAAGGACATCTCCCTAATAATGTTTGAAAAACAAAGCAACTGGGACAGCGACTCTAACCACAGTTCTGTTGGTTTAGACCTTCTGTTATTCACTACACTGTGAAAGATATGAATAAATCATAAAACACCTAACTTCTTGAACTCTAAACCTGTGCTACGCTGACCCTCAATTGCACAACTAATGAAAAAATGCTCTTTTTTTTTGCTTGCAGTCCCTGTAAAATATTGCAAAACTTTTCTGCATGATATGTTAAAATACTTATTTAAAACATGTGATTAGGGTGTTTGTGTGAGTTGCCCTGATGGGTTTTGCTCATCTCAGATAGACAGAAAGACAGGAACCGTGTGCTGTGGTCAGATGGTCAGAGTGCCCATTTCAGCTTGTTTTCAGAAAAAAATGGGCCTCAAGTTCTCTGTGCAAGAGGTGAGAATGACTACCCAGGTGGTTATCAGCATAATGTGCAAACACTGCATCTGTGATGATATTTGGGGGCGTGCCCAAAGCATGGTTGAGTTGCATGTGTGTCAAGGTACCATTAATGAAGGCTCGTAATCAATGCATCATCACATATTGGTTTGAAATATTTCTCAAATCTAAACATCTGTCCAATGCTGATATTAGTTTTGCAAGCAAATATCTGCTAATACTGATTTGATCCTGCGTCTGTTACCTTTTACTCTGCTAGCGGCTGCTAGAAACTGGTGTTACTTGCAGAATGTTTAACATACTTTGAGCACTTTGAACTTTACACACAAGGAAAGATCTTCTATAACATTTCTCCTATATGATAGAAAGTACTGGAGTGCCACAACTTATCAGACTTGTTGGCTTGGTTTCGTCTGGCAATGCCTAACCCATTCACATGTGCACTCAAGACTACCTGCTAAAAGCTAAATGACCTGCTCCTGAGCCCCATGTGAATCTGATTCCATTAGCACCATCTGTTTTATGTGTCCATCTCTGGACTTGCTAGAATAGATTAACACAAACAGTTTTTCCCTCAACTTAGGACAATTTTGATCTCATGCTTGTGTTGCTCAGTAAAGATTTTTCCAGTTCTACAAACTGAAATGCTGACACCATAGCCCATCATTCGTAAGCATCATTGGCTTGCTTGAGTTTGTGCTGAATATGAACTGAATACAGAATTTCACTATATGCTCAGTATTTAACTATATATTCAATATTGCTCCTCATTTAGACATTGTAACAATGGAGGAATCTACAGACACTGACCTGTGGTGTGGTTTTTTGCCAAAAATACAAAGTCTCTTTTTTGGGAGTCGCTTTTAGCCATGCTGTTTGCATAATCCACTTCCAGAACATTACCATTTAATCCCTCACTTTAAATGTTAAGCTTATTCATAACAAAATGATTTGTAGTTTGGTAAATGTTAACAACAAATCTTCATGCTAAAGCTCTGGGCAAGCAAATGAATGAGCTGGAGCAGCTTGTGACCAGTCTCGCCAAGGCTGTAACCCCCTCCACCAGTCTAAGGGCTTAGCAAAAGAGGTTGTGTGTTAACCCTGAAGACCCTGCGTTCTTTAAAATTTTCATTGGTCATAAGAGACTCCTTCAGGCCTGCCATTCAGTCACCTATACATATATATAACTGTTTACTATTTCAAGTTGTTTTATGGTTACTTTGCTCTTAGCATAAAATGATGCAGATGTTAAGAATACACAGTAGTGAAGGGCTCTGAATGAAACTGAATAAAAAGCCATTGTAAGGTGAGCAGAACAAATAATGTTATCCTCTATAGCTCATACATACATCTCATATGCATTTATATGTTGGCATTAAATTAGAGGTGTGTATGAGGGTGTATATTTTATTTAGCTATAAATTGTACTAATTAGAATAAATATGACTGCTCGACATTATAATTGTGGCAGATGATCACACACACAGCACACTGGGGTTTAATCTGACTCTGCATAACAGCATCTTCTAAACAACATGCAAAAGCATATGCATACACAGTGGTGGTGTAAAGGTTAGGGAGTTGCCCTTATGACCTGAAGGTCACCAGTTCAAATCCCAGACCGGTAAAAGGTGCTGTCCTCAAGCTCTGCCTACGTCAGTTGCCCAGATGTCATGTTTTGTTGTGGCGCACTGTGTGCTTTGGTGTCTTCACAATTAAATATAATCACTCACTCGCACGTTAAACAATGTAAGTGAATGCAAGAATGGTCAAATCTAAATTACTGTGTCATGGAGTGATCAGTCTTTAGAGTCTTAACCTGTCTTAGACAATATTCAAATGAAATTTGATTTGTTTTACATGGGAGGGGTCATTTTTACCAGCTTTTTTCAGTGATTTCTGTTGTATCTGATCATCCACAGCAGTCATTTTTACAGATTTTGCATGTCCGCATTAGGGATGATATCTATAAAACTGAGCTGTCAGTAAAAATGCTTTCTGTGGAAAAAAAAGGTTTCTTAAGTATGGAAGCACTTTAAGAAATGTTTACTTGGCTACTTCTCAGTAGCACAACTCAAGCTGATATCTCTTGTATTGTTCTACCTTAGGTGGACGACTCTGAACTTCAAAACATATCAAGTGACAAGTTTGATTTGATGCAGTGATGCTGACTGCAAGCTAATGAAAATGCTGAAGACCCACTACAATCGTGTCCCATATCAACATGACTATTTGTCATTGTGAACACACTCAAGCACCATAAAGAAATGTGACCGCTGCATTTCACCCATCATACATGCACACGTGGAGCAGTGGGCAGCTATCAACAGCGCCCTGGGGGGCTTTGAAGTGGGAAGGTACCTTGCTTAAGAGTACCTCAGTGGTGCCCAAACCGGGACTCAAACATGGTCCCAAAGGCAGCGTCCTTTATGCTTACTGCAGTTCATCTACGGCTTAGTTTGTGAACCTGAAAGACAAAACGGAGACGTATCAGCTATAACATCATCTGTGTTATCATTTGTGTAACGTTCCAGAAATTCTAAATCCACAAGTTACTTCACTGCAGCCCCCCCATATGCAGGTGTGTTTGAGTGTGTGTGTAGGTGATCAGTAGTGCTCTATCACTGTTCCCTGCAGGGCTAGCATTCTTACTTATTCATGGATAATGTGTGGGAGGCCTGCAGCACTCTGGCATTTGTCACTCCTAGTATTTATCCAGCATGTAACAGTGAGTGGAACAGAGACAGGGTATTTGCATTTTAACTAAAGCATTTGGAGTCTATTATGGTGAGGTGGCTCAGAAAACTGAAAGAGCACTGATACTTTGCTCAAATGTAGGCTATTTAGAGTACGTCAGGAAGTATATCTGTTTCTAAAAGAGTGGTGCAGTTTAATTCCCGTCTTCTGTGTTTCGTAATGGATGTGTCTGTGCCCTAATGACCTGATACCTTGATGCTTTGAAGGTCTAGCCCTTTAAATAAACTTCTCGTCATTCATTGATTTAGGGCTTTAAAATAGCATGGCAAGGCAGGGTGTGTGTTTTACAGGCTTTTGGTAGTGGAAAGCTCCAAGTGTTTACTTGTGAGGAACTGTCAGCAGACTGCCATATGGTCATTTACACAAACCCTGCTAAAAACGATGGTGACAAGCACCTCAAGCACTGAAATCCATTCCATCACCTTCTACGTGTCTACTCACGAGTGACTGTGACAGGATGCTTCTCATGCTCAGTTACAGTAGGCACAGAGAGGAGTGAACAGCCTTGGCTTAGCTTTGGGCTTGTGGTTACTTCCCATGCTCGAGCTTTTATAAATAGTTAAGTATGCTCCACTTTCTCTGTGTTCTGTCCTGCAATTTTTTTTTTCTTACAGTTTAAATAATACACATGTATAAATGTAGGTGTGTGTGAAGGGTATCAAACCACTGTCTGTGCTTTTTTTGTGTTTTCTAGTATATTTTGTAGAAGGAAAACGTTGTCGGGGCACATAAGTATTTTACGAACTGAAAGGAAGTTTAAAGGGGATTTACAGATTCAGCGATCGGATGTATGGTGACCTTCTTAATGGGCTCAAATATTAGTCAGATGTGAACAAACTGCATACAATAATATTTCTTAGTCCTGACCACTATCACACTGTAGTAACACATTTTACAAATGTTTAAGAACAGCATGGCTTAAAGGTGTGCACAGTCCTAAAAACAGTGCTGTTCTCCACTGTGGAATAACAGTCACTTAACCTGTGGGCTGAGGTGGTACTGCTAATATATTAATATCTAATATGTTTATGCTACAAAATTATTCATTACATTAAACAGAATTACATGAAACATTTGTGACGATGCACGTCTATTCACATTATCTCTTTACAGCTGTACCTGTTAAGATGTGGCATATATTCAAATAGGAGCATAAACAAGCTCCAGTTAGTTCAGAATGCAGCAGCTAGAGTTCTTACTAGAACCAGAAGATACGATCACATCACC
>JBBPDA010000003.1:4623769-4634794 GCA_037974385.1 Arnoldichthys spilopterus
GTTGGGAGGGGTTCAAATACTTATTTCACTCAATGAAATGCAAATCAGTTTCTATCTTTTATTTAAAGTTATTTTTACATTTTTCCTTTCATTGTGCTATCTGTCACTGTTAAAATAAACCTACCATTAAAATGATACTGTTCTGAGACTTTTCATTTTTTTGTTATTGGACAAACTTACAAAATCAGCGAGGGATCAAATAATTATTTCCTCCACTGTATATTATATAAAAGTGAAGCCCTCAAAAACCTAACCCCAGAACATATTCACAGTTGGGCAAGACCAAACTATATGACCCAGTGGAGTCTCAGGTGTTTCAAACGGCTTGAACCAACAGTGGAATAAAATTTATTTTTGCATTAGAGAGCTGTTAATAGTGTGATATTTTGAATTATATAAGACACCCATGACAATAATATTATTTCATACTGTTTGCAACCCTATTCCTCAGAAATGAACCCCCTCTCCCCTCTCTCTCTCTCTCTCTCTCTCTCTCTCTCTGCAGATCTGAAACGAGAGGCCAGTATCTGTCACATGCTGAAGCATCCCCATATTGTGGAGTTGCTGGAGACCTACAGTTCAGATGGCATGCTCTACATGGTCTTTGAGTTGTAAGTGACCTTTTTCAGAGCCCTCCATTTTTGCTATTGAGTTTTTCTAAGCTCTCTGTGCTCTGGGGATATGCTAATCTAATCTAAATCAGTTTCATCACTGATACCCTTTAGGCAAGACTGTACTGACATGACATGGTTCATTTGCTACCCCAATTTCAGCAGTAAAGTCTCTTGCATTAATGGAGGATAGAGTGAATTTTATTGAGGGGAGGGCTAGAGGATGTTACGTAAATCTGTGGGTGGCAGAAGAGGAAAATATTGGGGTGCTGACTTTAACATGGCTGATGGACAAGTCAATTAGTCCATGTATGGCCACGGGCAGGCCCAGATTTGTCTTCACACAATTTGCTGTTCAGCTGAGCAATAATTGATGTGACAGTTTTTAATAGGATTCCTCTCCCCTGCAGAAATCAACACATGAGACCAAATTTTAAGTTGTGTTAAAGACCGAGTTGTGGATGTCAGAGCATTAATCCATATTGATTCATGTTCATTTGAATGAGTCATTCACCTAAAGCATTTTTACACTCCATTTCTCGCTCAGCTGCTCTTTTTACTGTTATCATTTTAAACACTTGTGTTCTAGTGGCCTAATGCATGAGCTTCTTTTAGAGATTGTATAATGCTGTAGTGTATTATAATGGCATTATATGTTTTATGAACTCGCTCTACATCAGCTGTAATCTTTTAGAGTGTTCATTTTCATAATGCGTTTGCAGAAGTCTTGTATTTCCTGTTTTAGTCTTTTCCTGCATTTGTTTATTTGCACTGCAGACGTAAAAAAACTTTTTTCCATGCCTTTCATGACTTAATGTAGTTCTTTTTGCATGCTGTTACAACCCTGTGGTTTAGATAGCATGTGCATGAAACTTACATGAAGCATGCAGAGAACGGCAGCTGATGCAGACTTTTAGTAATGAAGCTTCAGTATCTCACAGATGAGCCCCTGCCGGCCCCATTCTGCTCCTCATTTATCACTCTCATATACACACATAGGTATTCTCTGAATAAACCAGTGGTGCTTGGGTGCTACAATGGCATGTGAGTGTCTCAGAATCAGAAGTGATAACATCCTGCCAATAGTATAGTATAGTATAGTATCATTTGGCGCTGCCAAACTGAATTAGCCTTTAGAACAGAAACAACAACAAAACTGAAAACCTAATTATCCCTAAATATTCCAGAAAAAAATGTTCTTTGAGAGAAGCTGTTGAGCGAACTCAAGATATCAAGGTAACATAATGCAAACCTCAAAAGCTGATTCTGTAGTCAGACTTGCTCAGATTTGTTTGTTTAATTAGCTTGGACTGCTTTGTTCATCCAACATTATAATGCCAATAAAAAAATGTATTTAAAAAAAAAAAAAAGCTTTTTTAGAAAACCTTTTAAGAAACCTTTAAAGCCTTTGGCAGACCCTCTTCTTTATAACGACTTGCAGGCCAATTGTGTTACTGAGTTTGGCAGTTTAGCACTCTTGGTTCTTTCCTAACTGGAGAATCAGACTGCAGTCTGGCAGGCAGCATTGTTACTCACTACACCATACCACCTGCAATCTAAAGACAAGACAGGTGATATTCATTTCCAATTTCCAATTGATTTATTACATCATTTTTGAGACATGGTGTGTGTTCAATATAACTATACATCTATAAAATGCAGCCTTTAATTTTATTAAGTAAAATATCGGTGATTAAGCATAACAGTTCTCCAATATCTTGTACACTAAAGTGACTTCTGAACAGCAGGTAAAGGGAGTAGATGTTTGTGTATGCTGTAATATTACATATGATTTAAGCATGATTTTATAGGACAAGTTTGAATTCTGAGGGTGGACCATCCTGTGCAGGCTGTGCTTGAAGAGGTTGTCATTCTCTCACAGAAGATATTGATGTTCCTTCAGTTCTTATTGCTCTCAGACACCACTAGGAGGTGGGTGCACCAGCAAGAGCAAGAGTTCTTTTTGAGATTTCAATTTTGTCATGGCCTTTGGCTGTTTGCAAGGCGAACCACTTGGGAGTCATTCTGATAGCTTTGAAAGTTTTAGTTAGCAGTCTCTTAGCAGCACTTTCTCTTACCCTGACACTGTTTGTCATAAGCCAGCATATCTTTAATCACACCCCAGAGTTTTTGTTTCTCAGTGCGCTCACATATGCTTTGAGAGTTTTCACAGGTTTCTGATTTCTTGTGTTGAACGAATGTCTTCACATTGTTTGGTTTGTTTCCAGATCCTACAGGTTTTTCTGTTAGCTAACATAGGAGAATATGTGATAGAATGCTTCACTTTGGCAGCCCTTGTTTAACTAGATTGAGCAGTAGGCTTTAGTTTAAGTTGTTGCTGTGGGCTGTGGCTATGGAAATATAGACTAGAGCTTCTGGTTATTTAAATCCATCAGCCATTGTTTTCTTAACGCTTCTGTCAGCCGATTTGTGGAGATAAATGGAGAGCTGCTGTCATGGCAAGTTAGCAAGTTAGACCAAACTTTGGTTTCCTCTGTCTATGTAATTTACAAGGAGATGACTTACTGTTTGTCTTCTGACCCCATGGAGAATGACACAAATGAAGACATTTCAATTTCTAGGAAACAGAATAGTTTTGTTAACAACTGTACACTGGTGCTGGCATTTAGAGCAGGGTCTGGCATCCAACAAAATTAATGTATATATGCAGATACATCAGTATGTGGAAACAAACTATAGTTGGCACTTGAGGGCATCCTAAAAGTTTTTCTTAAGCAGGAATGCTCCATCTGTTCTTGGAGGTCTGGTTTCCAGCACAGGTTATTAGTTCCTGTCCTTGTTTCTGCTAGGTGCATTAAAGAAAACTCTAATGGACTGAGTGTCACTCTGAGTTGCACTATGAACTTTCAGTATTAGTTATTTGTAGGCCCCCATGTTTTTCGGCCATTGTGCCCAATATTCTAATTCCAACATTTATGCTCTCCTCATTCCTGTCTGATCACAACTTTTTAGAAAGGTTTATTATTTCTATATGTAGAACACTTCTGCACTCTTCAGCTTATCAGAAGCACACACCTTTTCTTTTCAGTGGAACTTGCATAGAGCAGTTTCTTATCTGGAGAGCTGCAGCTGCTTCTGTATGGATTTACTCTGCTCTGGAGAGCACAGCTAACAGAGATTGGTTGTTAGACTCCTGAGTTGGCCAAACTGCATTTCAAGAGGCCACTACAACACCCCACCCTACCCCAACCCACCCCCAAAAAACCTATAATATACATAAAATTGTAAAATAAAATGACATTAGTTATTATTGTAACAGCTTTAATTGATTGAGTAATTCTTTGATATTTATGATTATGATATTAGGATTATCAAAATAAAACTATTAAATTTCATTAATTAATTATAGAAAGATGGTATGGGGTTCTTCTCCTGAAAAGCTGTCTTTAGTCTGTGTCACATACATGTACTGTCACTGTGGTCAAACAACGCTAGCTACATTATTCCAAAAAGCCTGGTCTTTGTTTCTGTTTTTTTTTGGCAAACCATAGTCTTGCTCTAATGATATTTCTGAAGAGCAAAGCTTTTTTCTTGAAAAGCTTCCCATTCAGTTCAAACTTGTCTTTTTGTTAACATATGCACTTTCACACCAACAACTTCGAGTTGCCTGCTAATCCTATGATGTAAGTCTGGGGAGACTGGTAGGCTGTTGCAGCATCCTGGACAAACTCAGTCATTTGGCAGTTACCACTTGTTGATGATCTTTTTTTTTTACAGTGGAATGATTTATTTTAAATACTTTGGCTGTCTCATAGGCATCTACAACCTTTTTCTAAAGGCCTTAGAGAGTACTTTAGATCTTGGCATGATGACACCACACCCTTCAATAGCAAAGAGAACACCAGAGCCCAAAAGTCAAGTTTAAAGACAGGTTCCACCTGCAGGAGGTTCTAATCAGTGGATCCTAATCCTAAGCATGCGACTGCATTTTTTAAATTAATTAATAAAATTATATAAAAGTGACTACATTTATTGCGGCATAATTAACAGAATCAGTTTTTTGGCAATTTTCATAGGACCTACAAACTGCTGCTTGTAAAGACTTTGTCTTTGTGTTGATAAATTAATCTCTCTTTCTATCTCTCTCTCTCTCTCTCTCTCTCTCTCTCTCTCTCTCTCTCTCTCTCTCTCTCTCTCTCTCTCTCTCTCTCTGTCTCTCTCTCTCTCAGTATGGATGGAGCAGACCTCTGTTTTGAGATTGTAAAGAGAGCAGATGCTGGATTTGTCTACAGTGAGGCTGTAGCGAGGTAAGCATGTTTGTGATATTTCTGTAATAAA
Organism: Arnoldichthys spilopterus; assembly: GCA_037974385.1. Lineage (NCBI taxonomy): Eukaryota > Metazoa > Chordata > Actinopteri > Characiformes > Lepidarchidae > Arnoldichthys > Arnoldichthys spilopterus. The sequence goes on from JBBPDA010000003.1 coordinate 4,628,680, forward strand.
AAAACAATTTGTTTGTTGTTCTACCTAAACAAAGTTCTTGCCTGGAATTTGTCAGGAAGCTTAACGCTTTAATATCCATCTGGGAAATGTTGGTTTCTTTTTAAATCAGTCCTTTGATTAAAAACTGTCAGAAACCAACACTCTGAGAGCATGGATTTATTTGGCATTGTACCAGACTAATTATGCACCCTGCTATTGCACAAGGACCTTTCTGACAGATACATTTCCCACAAAGCATTGCAAATTATGTTGTTGTATTGAACAACGTTCAGGCTGAAAAGACTAAAGTATTTGATCATTTTTGCTCTCAACTCCCCTCAGTCTCCACTGCGGTCCTGTTGAGCAGCTTGTTAAGCCAGTGTGGATTATTGTTTCCCCTCATGTATTCCCCTCATTTATCACTTCAAGAGTACATTAGTGAATCTGATCTAACTCTCATCAGAGCACTGCAGATGCCTGAGATTTATACAGTCAGTGTAAGTCAGTATGCACTATGCTCAAATTTATGGGTTCACATCAACTCATACTCGAGTTTAACAGAAGAGCTGTTTATGGACTGACCTTCACTGTGTGCTTCTCAGTGACAAACAACCTGTCTAATGATTCTCCTTTTTTTGATAGCAGTAGTAATGGTGGCATTACTGTTTCAGCCAATCAGATCTCAGATATTGTCTTGTAGTACATGGTGCATATTGTAAAAATGTAAGGGTAAGATTATTTTTATACAGTATTGGGAAACATTGTCAAAGATCAAAACTAGACTCCAGATCTAAAGGTTTTTGTCTTTCAATAATTGTATTTCTATGCAGCATTACTTTGTTATTACATTAAGGTATATGTGATGTGCAGTAAAGGATTCCAAAATGTTATAATGGTTGGCTCCACTGTGCTACAACCTGCCAGGTTTCATCTCTGGCATTGCCAAAGCCATTTGTTCCCTGGGGGTGTATGTGTATGTCGCATGTGGCTGTTCGTTGTCCAAATTCTATATAATATATAATTATATTGATATATTATATCTAAATAAAATTTGTCTGTAATGTCACCATGGATGAGACAAGTTTTAATGTTGTTTCTGTTTCACTTCTGTTTACTCCTGTTATCATACAAATTGACAAGCTAAGCTTGGATGCTGTCATTGACCCAGAGTAAATGAAGGCCCATCGAGGAATAACTTCAACCTTTTCTATTGTTGCATATTTTGTTTATCCCATCGCCTCAACAGAAACCTATTTTAACCTCATTGTATGCGGAATAGAAAGTGCATTGCATCTACAATTGTGTTTGAGGGGTCAGTATCCATGTACAGATTTGAGAGAAACAAATGGTGTTAAAGCCCTCCAAGGGAGCAAAACTGACCTGTCGGTGAGGGGGTAGATGACTCTTGGGCTAGTCTTCACCCTCCCACTTACATGGGAAATGGGTACAAGTACAAGTAATAGGCAGAATTGGCAATGACTAAATTCAATATTATGGCAATATATTGAATATAAGGCCAATATAAAAGTTATAATGGCAAATGAGCATATTAAGAGACTTTAGCCAACTGCTATTCTAGGTGATATTCCATGATGTAAAGTGCTGTGCGTTTATTTGTTTTTCAGTTTAGTTCTAAAAATGCAGCCACATGGCTCTCCTCATGCCTGTAACTGAACTGGATCTTTATGCACTCAGATGGAAACCAATTATATTCAGTGCTGCTACTTCTGTCACTCTCTTTCTAGTCACTACATGAGACAGATCCTTGAAGCGCTGCGGTATTGCCATGACAACAATGTCATTCATCGGGATGTAAAGGTAGGCTCCACATTGCTTTTTTGAAAAAAGTTGCATCTTGCAGTTTCTACCAACCACATGGTGGTTTAAAGTGTAAATTGCTACTCAATAAAAACTGTTTGATCCTTTTCCACAGACCTCCTGTATGTCTGTGGTTTCTTTTTCACATACACTTCCTTACTCTGAATTTCACATGAGCTTCTGGTATATCTACACTGTGTTTGGGGTTACTGTGGGTTTGAAGGAGGTTCTCTTTCTGGGTCTGTGCCTTCTGACCGGTCTCATGCTATTGTCTGTTTGATTCTTGTGATCGGTTTTGTAATTACTGCTTACTGTAAGTCCATGGCCATGGTTTGGGACAAATGTGTGATCAGATGTGTACTGGAAGGGTGTGGAGGGCGTGCTGCCGTAACTTTAGGTAGGGGATTCTTTAGGGAGCAGAAATTTGCACTGTAGAGTTTCAGGACTGATATTTTTCACAGCCCAGTGTAATGTACTCAAAACATTTGCACTGTAGACAAATATTCCAGTTAGAAAATAAGTGAAAGTGATTAGATTTATTAAAGATGGGTACTAAATAAAAAAAAGGAGAGCAAAACTGGCATGACCATTGTGGAGAATATTAGGAAAAATAAAAAGACATCAAAAAAGATCATATATAACAAAAATGATTATGGCACCTATAAAACCATACCAATATAATCACTAGTGATCACCACTAGAGCAGGCTTCCTTAATCCTATCAAATAGTATAAAATATCTCATATATGTTACACTGATGATTGGTGCGCTGACATAAAAAAGTGTCTTTAAACTTTTGACTTAAACTTCTGTGTTCTCATGTAGGGATTATGTTGCTAGTACATATTATAATGCTGAAAAAAACATTTTATTCCCTCGTTGCATTATTGCATTCCTGTATTTTTTTCTTCTGACCTGACAGTTATTGTCTACTGTACACAAATTCCATGTCTTGTCTGATGTATGTGAGCATAGCCATACACATATAAATGCCACCAGAAATGGTAAATAATTCTTTGTATGATGCTATAGTAGAACTGTTTTTGGATCAAGAACATTTCAATGTATCAAGGTCCTTAAATGAACTATGAATGAATTATGAATTATTTAAATATATCTGTGAGTGTAAAAAACCTTTTAAAATTTAAAGATCTTCATAATGTAAATGTTCTTTATAAAGTGTTTTTGAAAGTTTATGAACCCTAAGAATGCTTTATATTTTTTGTGTAAATATGACCTTTTTTTTTTTTTTTTTACAAAAACTCCAAAACGTGGAAAAAGAGAACTCAGCTAAACCAATGTGCATGGCAAGGTAGCAAGAAGAAAGTCATTGTGTAACGATTCGGGTTGTAGGCAGCAAACGCCAACAGGACTTGGAGAGTAAACATGGTTTATTAAACCAAACGAAAACACAGGCTAGATAAACACGGCAGGACGATGACAAGAAACCAAAAGCAGGACTAGGACTAGGATAAACACAATCCGTGCAACAGGGTGCAGACCACGGGATACAAGGATTTAGATACAAGGATAACGACGGGTATAAACAGCAGGTAACAACAGGTACAAACAACAGTAGACCGACAGGGACCAAGGGAAACACACAAGGTTAAATACTGAAGCACAACGAGGGACACATGACATGAGACGTGATGACAATACACAGCTGTGAGGCGGGGCTAGGGCGTGGTTACACAAGACATGCACGTGGCTAACCAAAACAAACACACGGACAGGGAAACACGTTGGACACACATCACACATTGCTCTCAAAAATGACATTTTTGCCCATCTAAAGTTTGCTAAAAAATTAAGGCAGAATACTGTTGGGAAAAAATCCAAAAGTCCAAAATAGAACTTTATGTTGTAAGTCACGAGTGCACTGCTTTGAGAAAGAAACTGCATTCATTAACCTCTTTTTTTTAAACATAGTGGTGATAGTTTCATGGTTTGGGCCTGTTTTGCTGCATCTGGGCCAGGGCAGCCTGTCATTATAGTGGGAACAATGTTTAGGACATTTGTTCATGAATTGAATAACAAGACACAGTGGGACATGTATCAAGACTAAAGAAGAGTAAAGTTAATGAAAAAGTCTTGATCCTTGACCCAATAGAAATGTTGTCTAGCATTCCAACAGCATTCCAGAATTTAAGCTGTTCTATACAAAAGACTGGGCTAAATGTCTTCCAAACTGGTGTAAAGAACTGATCACCAGGTCCTGGAAACGTTTGGTGACAGTTATTGCTGCACAAGGGATCACACCAGAAACTGAAAGTGAATATTCACATTCTTTGCCACTTATAAATTTGTAATTTTGTATCATTTTCCTTAACAAAAAATGTCCAAGTATGGTATTTATGTGTCATTTGTTTAATTTAGTTTGCTATATTTAACCTTAGGAATTGTGTGAAAATATGAAATTTTACGTCATATTTATGAAGAAATATAGAAAATCATAATGTGTTTACAAACGTTTAAACAACTCTTTACCTCTTAGTGGTTCTTCACACTCACTGATGTCATTTAAAGAGGTTTTTACAGAACTAAAATGTCTCTTTGTAGCACCTTTAGGTTTTAAAGGAAGTTTATTGTGGTTACTTTTAGGATGCTCTGTGACTCATGAGGCTCTGTTGGTTAGCTTGTTGCTGGTTAGCACACATAACATGCAAAACATGCGTAACTGTGGAACACATAAACAAATAATCACAGCCAAATGCACAGTAGTAGAAGTAAAACTGCTCTTCTAACAAATCCACCAGTATCAACCAATTGTTTTTACATTAAACATGACAAGTGGAAAACTCAATTTCACACTTGTAATAGCACCATTTAAATTTGGCTATATGGTTTTCACACTTGCCGCAACACAGAAGACAATTTGGTGTCTTTCATTTTCTGTTGCTTTCAAAAGCTTTTTTCATAGTTACAATTAAGTATCAGTCAAAGTTATTACTTATTAAAGAAGATGAAGAAACACTGTAGCAGGGGGAAGCCACTCTAATTTTAGCACAAAAATGCATTGAGAACATATTCTCTTTTATTAGCATGCCTGGAGGAGAATGGATGTTGCACCCTAAAAGCATCTTAACGTCATTCAACGTGCAGCTCAGTAGCTTAGATTTCCCAGGAGGAAAACCGTAATCACAACACAAGAGTGATCAATAGGTATCTTTAATGGACATATTACATATGTTCCTGTCCTCACATGGAATGGTTCTACATAACTGGTACACAGTAACATGGGTGAAGATTCTAGAGCATGTTGATAGCTATGTTTGAGTCATGAGTAAGCTACAAGGCAGTGTTAACTAGTCATTATGTGCCATAACATAGGTTACATGTTCTTCTGACTGACATTTATATCCCGGAGTGATATTTCAGTGCTTTTTCTACCCAGTACCGAGCTAATAAACATCCTATGCTAATTCTGAGGAGATATGTCTTTCCCCCAGAGCGTCAACAGGCCAGGAGCGTATTGCCCGAAGCTTTGCCTCTCTCCAGTGTAAGGCCCATTCATCATGATAAACATTCAGGATCAAATCCAGAACTACACAAGAGCCACTGATCTCTGGATAGCTCTTTACAAACCAAATTTAGTTCTTGCCCAAAGGAAAAAGATTTTGAATTTTCTTTGAAATTTGAAGATAAATCTACTCATTTTAATCTCATGTAACATCATTGCCTCATAAATATCACAACATACATAAGCGCTTTATATCAATACTGTTTTGCATCTACAATGCAGTCATTCACACTAAAAGAAATTAGACTAAGAAGTAGGCCTAGCACCAGGGAGCGGCCATAAGTTGGAATATTGCACTCAGCTTTCCATTCATTTAACCTGTGCTTTAAACTGCACTGAATTTCCTAGTTGGACACAATGTTTAGACTTCAGTGGATATTGTCTGGTATTAGCAGATCAGATACACCTCTCAGTTCTCAGTTCAGTATATTTCCTGTTGACATCCCAAATGTTCCAACAAGAAGAAAGACCAGTGTCACCTCTGGTCATAACAGGGGAGAATAGAGAGTAGAGAAACATGAAAGAAAACTGACATTTTCCACATGAAATAACAAAAGTTAGTACAAGCAGGTAATTTACCAAGGCCTTGAAATATTTGTGTTAGCTCTGTCATGGTCTATAGGTTACAAACATTAGTCATATGCAGAGGCAGACCATGAGTATTAGAGCAAGTCCTGTAGTTCAGACCATAAATGTCAAAAAGAAGAAAAAAAACACCTGTACATTTACATTTACATTTAATCATTTGGCTGACGCTTTTATCCAAAGCGACTTCCAGGACAGAGGCAACAATCA
>JBBPDA010000003.1:4634894-4652907 GCA_037974385.1 Arnoldichthys spilopterus
TTTATTGTCCAAACCAGTTCTTCCATTTTGGGTTGTGAGGGCTGACTACAGGCCCAATTTATATATGTGTATATATATGCACACACCCAGGGCTGTTCATGAAAACATGCTGCATGCATAGCATGGAATTGAGTGAAATCCTTAACCAGGTCGGTCATGTATCCAAAGGATTAATTTGAATGGCAGTTTTTTTTCGCAATGTGGTGACCTCACTGTCTGTAAGCTGCTCCCTTTGGCTTCTCCCTGTGTCATTGCTGGAGCAGCTAGAGTTTCCTGATGATCTGAGGAAGAAACATTTACAAAGCACCTCCAGCATGGCCCTGCGCACTGAGCCACACAGCACAAAGTACATTACTGGATCCAGGCAGCTGTTAAAGGCAGACAATAGCAGAGCTATCTCATTGGTTTTGTCAATCACATAAATCCAATAGCAGGAGACTTCAGTGATCTGTGAGAAGATGTAGAAGATCCTCACCAAGTGATAGGGTACAAAGCACAGGGTGAAGAGAAAGAGAACAAAGAAGGATTTGCGAGCTGTTTTGCTATACTTGGCTGCATTGGGAAGATCAGGCTTCTCCTGAGAGATGCGAAGCAGGCCCATTGCGATTTTCCCATAAGACATTACAAGGGCAATGTAGACCACCCAAAAGACAACCACCAAGGCAATGTTGATGAAGGCTTTCCATTTGGCGTTTGTCAGCTTTTTGTAATGGAAGCATTTATTGGGCTGTGCATTCTCTCCAGACAAGATGATGACTGGCATTACCCCAGCAACAGAGAGCAGCCAGAGAAGGCAGCAGGTGAGGATGCTATGTCTTCTCCCGAGAAACTTCTCCCTCTTCTCCAGCTTTGTGTAACGGTCTATGCTAATCAGACCCAGCAGGCCAATACTTATGTACATGTTCATGTAGAAGACACTGCCCACCGTCTTGCAAATGATTGGCTTTAGGACCCAGCAGTCATTGTTGATATGGTAACCTATTCGGAAGGGCAGGCAGATCATGAGGAGCAAGTCAGCAATGGCCAAATTAATAAGGAAAACACGCACCGAATTTTTCTTGGAGTGCAAACGTAGGAATACCCAGAGGGCCAGGACATTGCCAACGATGCCAAACAGGAAGAAGATTGAGTAGCAGACAGCTAGCATGACCTGTAGATCGCTGATATCTAAACTGCAGTTTTTCAGTTGGTCTTCCTGTTGTATTTCTACCGGCATGCTGAATGTAGGCATGCTGTTGTTAATGGCTTGAATGCGGTGTTCTGCCATTGCAGTCTCTTTGAATCTCAAACCTCTGAAAGAAAGGAAGATTGTGATTGGTTTTAAAGCTGCTTTTTATCCCACTCTTTAACAGCTCCTCACTCCTTTTTATGTTACACTTCTCTCATTAACTCTCACAAGACATTTTCTATCATGCACTAGACATCAGTACCACAAATCTGATAAATGCTTCTCAGTATTAGAAAGAAGTAGAAATATTAAATTAAACCAATGTTAATTCACTGTTTTTTCATGTTCTATGTGAAAATAAATTAACACATCCCATACAGGGGAAAAAACTTAAATATAGCATTTGTCTGCATGTTTTATTAAATAGTTTCTATTTGCTAAACTTGACATATTGAAAATATATATAATATGTGACATAATTTATGCACATGCCATATTTTTTTCCAATATGTTAAATTCAGCAAATAATTGTGCATTAAAACTTCTCTTTAGAAGTTTACATAATTCCACTTAGAATTATTAGAAAACAAAATATTATTTTATCAACGGTACCTACATGTTTGCAAGAAGCCATTTAAAGGTTTCTGCTGCTTCATCAACCCTAAAGTATCTGGAGATAATGCAAACTTACTGTTACTGTTACTTACTGGGTCAATTCTTCTTGCTCCAGTTACTGTTCCACAGCTTAAGGAATGGAAGAGCAAAGGGTGAATGATATTTCTTGCAAGCCAGTGCTTTAAGGAGAATGCTAAACTGTGTGTGTGTGTGTGTTATTCTTTTGACTCTGCAGTCCTTGTAGTTTCTTTCCAGACAGCTGTAGAGCACAAAGTGCAGGCCTTTTAAAGACTAAAAGGGGAAGCAGCTATCTTTTTTTTTTTTTAACCACAGCACCACAGGCTCTGACACTTTATCTGTCACATTATAAAATCTTTCTTTCTGACTTTTCACCTGTGAATCAAGAGCCATATGTTTGCAAAGAATATACAGATCTTTAATGTATCTTTTGAGGATAAAAGAGTTTCTAACAGCTAATGTTTTTACCTTCTTCTTAGCATCTTCTCCCAAAGGACAGATGTCATTACTCAACCTTCTCCTTTGTTGTAGTTTGGTTTGGTTTGTCTGGCAGGACGATGCAGTTTGTCATCATGTGTTTCATTATTTTTCTCTTTTAGCCCCACTGTGTGTTGTTGGCATCAAAGGAGAATTCAGCTCCAGTGAAGTTGGGCGGCTTCGGAGTTGCTATACAACTCGGAGAGTCAGGATTAGTGGCAGGAGGTAAGCACGGTCACACCCCAGCTATTACTGTTCAAAAATCTGTATCAACAGCTTTTGAATGTGGCAAATGTTTATCTCAGGATCTTAGATCAGGCTTCATCAGTCCTTTTCAGTGCTATATAAACATTAAGAGATAACAGAATAGGGCTCGAAACTAGAAGAAGCTTTATAAATAAGCCATTATTTTCATTAGTGTCCTAAAAATTAAACAGTGTTATGTATAATCTTTATTAATGAAATTGACAATTTCTCAAATTCCCAAATTTCTCAATTTCAGCATGAATGAATGTTTAAGGTGTAAACAAAGTCATTGAGTGGTTTGATATGAAATGTATCCTTCTAAACAAACCATCTTAGTGTCAATATTGTGGTGTAAGTGGTGGTGATAGGAACCAAGCATTTTGGAATAAGATTTTGCTCAACAAAAATAGTATACAGAGTGGATTTGCCACTTCTTACTAATATCATAATTCAAATAAAGACTCATGTGTAGGTTAACTTCATCCTATGTAGTAAAATGTACAAAATAAGAGTAGACATTGTGACTAAGGATGTGAAAAGGTACTCACCCAGTGAACATCATTTATTGACCTCTAGCTGATGTTGGTTAGGTCCAGAAACACCAAGAACAGATTTCTCTCACATCTTCCACTGATGAGAGAAAACACCTGTAGAAGATGCTGTATCCTCATCAGGATGCATTGTTCTTCCGGTTAACTACACAAACTCTGTAGCTAATCTGAAGCAGCTTCCATTAACCTTAATCATCCCACACAAAAACTCTTGATTTCCCATATCTGTTTCTGAATATAAACATGCTAAAATGTATTCCTCTGCCTATGCTGTCGTATAAACAGTTAACCTTATTTATTTATTTATTTATTTATTTTTCTGCATTTGTTTTTTTTATTTAAATTCATGTTTAGCTAGATGTCTATTAATAAACTCTTATACATACTCAACCTCTACTCACCACTCACCACTTCTGTAAAGAACTCAGAATCTATGAATTACCCTTGACTTTGTTTATCTCTCATTTATTGAATTAAGAGACACTGGTGGAACTCCTATTTAAGCACTTAGTTGTGGATTAAAGAAATGTGTGAATGTATGTTCATAACCTGTAATAAGGTATAATTATAAATAATAATCATAAGTAGAATCTCCTTGCTATCAGAGGTGGGATATTTTGGTCCAAAAAACAAATGTTTTTTCAACTGTCTGGCTTCTCTTTATTTTTGGGACTGGAATGAATTCTTTCTGTTTTCACCTCTGATATCCTTATGTCCAGAAAGTAAAGATTCTTCCCAAGATTTTATTTCCACCGTCCGTTTCCACCTGCTGCTGCTGGTATGACCCAATCAGGGAAGCCGCACAGTTGAAACAAAATCCTGTATTGCTTTTTTAATGTATGGACCTCAATTACACACCTCTGCTTGCCAATAACCTCAGCCTAAATCTTTGTGACTAGATTTGCGCAATGGGTGAGAGGTATTTTGCCTCATTCCTCTTTTATAAATGTTTCAGTTCGTCTGTATTTTGCCAGTGTCATTGATGTTCAGCTTGTTTTAGATCACACTGCAGAACCTCAGTGGAAGTGAGGATTTAGAATACAAAATTTGTTCTGTTCAAGCTACTCTGTTGTTGATTTACTCATTTTGTGGATTATTATCATGTAGCATGACCCAAACTCATTTGAACTTTACATTACTGACTAATACTGTGACATTCTGTTGTCCAAAGCAACCATAGCCTATTGGACTCCCTGCACCATTCAGTATAAAAATACATTGATATGCAGTGGGATAAACAGCAACATGGCTGAATTTCAGGAGATCCAAATCTTTATAAATCCAGTGTATAACTATAACTTTGTGAGATCCTGATGTATAGACCCAGCACCACCATTAACCACCAGCATGGCTCAATTTCTCTGTGCACCACAGCATTCTGCTTATCATTCTCCTGTAACTAAAGGAAACATGACCACAAAGTAAAGAGACCACAAAATGTCATAGAACATGGTTTGAAATGTACACAGAGGAAATCATTCAAGTCTTTTTAGGTAATGACATATGTTAAGCTACTCTCTTTTCACCTTGTGTCTTTCAGCTGGAAAACACCAAGTTTCTTTTTGTATTATACTACATGTATATCTGTAGACTAAATACACTAAACAAAAATATAAACGCAACACTTTTGTGTGGACCAACATTCCACAGTCCACAATCAACAACCTGATCAACTCATGAGTTGCATGAGGCAAATGGTGGCCACATACTGACTGGTTTTCTGACCCCCCCCCCCCTTATGTATGTATTCAGATCTTTGAGTTCAGCTCATGAAAAATGGGAGCAAAAACAAAAGTGTTGCGTTTATATTTTTGTTCAGTGTATAAGACTTATTTTGCCATGAGTCAGCACTGAGCAAGGCTGCCTCTGTTTACACTGAGACCCTCTGCACTCTTGAAGGTTGATTATTCTGTTAATGTGGCAAAGAAGAAAAACTAATCTGAATTTGTTAATTGCACATATGGTTGTGCATCATTTGGTAAATGAGTTTCTTTATTATTATAATTTTGATAAAAAGCAGATCACATTTAATAAGCATTTCTTGCAGAAACCTGCAAAGTGGTTATCTGCCAGGACTACATTTCTTCACATGATCCTGATGCATATGTGTACACAATCAGCTTCCTGTCTTGCTTCATAGATGATCACTACTGGCCTCATGTGAGGCGTTGCCCTTTTTCTGTAGCTTTATCTCTGTAAAACCTGATGTGAAATTGAGCAGAGTAGGTTCTTCAGCGGTGTGCTGAACTCACCATATTTCCTTTGTTACTACTGAGGCATCCTTTTTGTATGTTGTCCAAACTTAGAACTGAAACTATTTTCAGGCTTTGTCTGTTTCCTGTGAATGCAGGTGCATGTAGTATCTTGAAGATTAACCGAAGTAACAGCTCATCTGAAAAGGCTTTACTAGATATTGGAACATTGCTCTGAGAATTTAATTGCACTTAGCCACAAGAGCATTAGTGAGGTACTGATGTTGGTTGTTTAGGTCTGTATCATAGACGCCATTCCCGCTCATCCCAAAATGACTGGATGTAGCTCCATTAGTCTGGAGAATGCAGTTCTACTGCTCTACACCCCAGTGCTGTGGATATGTATAGCCTTCTGTCTGATGATTGGCAATAAGTATGCACCAAAGGCTCATGTGTGACTGCTCTGGAGCATCTCATTCTGTTGAGGTTATGCAAGCTGTGTTCAATTGAATACCTGTATCAGCAATGGGTACACCCTGAAGTAGCTGAATTCAGGAATTTGAAGGGGCACTGTATATTTTTAATATGCTTTTATTTTTTGTGTAAATTCATTAACAAAAAGCATTTCATGAATGTTTACATTGTTTGTGCATGTTATTTATGCTACAGGTCGGGTAGGCACCCCTCATTTCATGGCTCCTGAGGTGGTGAAGAGAGAACCATATGGGAAACCAGTGGATGTGTGGGGCTGTGGAGTCATTCTCTTCATCCTACTGAGTGGATGCCTTCCCTTCTATGGCACAAAAGAGCGCCTCTTTGAGGCCATTATAAAAGGCAAATACAAGGTAGTAACTTCTCTTGACACTCTTAGAAATAAAGCTTCCCTCTTTGGTTGTATGTTTGAGAGTTCAAGCTATATGGGCAGTGGTGGCCTAGTGGTTATGACACTGCCTTTGGGACCTGAAGGTCGCAGGTTTGAGTCCTGGCCTGGGCATTACTGAGGTACCCTTGAGCAAGGTACCGTCCCACTACACTGCTCCCCTAGTGCTGTTGGTAGCTGCCTGCTGCTCCACGTGTGCATGTCTGATAGGTTAGTGGTGCTTGAATGTGTTCACAACCAGTCACGTTCACTATATTATGAGACTGTATTACTCTAAGTTAATCTTTAGAAGTTGTCATTTTGCTTAAGTATTATGTGTAATACATGTATTAAATAGAGATTTTTTAATTGCAGTCAACTGTTCAACTACTTTTGATATAAAAAAAAGTTTTTGTGGTCTGGATGTCAGTGTAAAGCTACTAGTCTCTACTGGCTTTTTACAATTTTCTTTTTCATGGCTTACAGCAAAAACTTAAAGGCTAAAGCTTAAAAACAAAATAGGCCCTTAGGTAGGAAGTAATAGGTTAGCAGCTAAGCTAAGAAAACATCTAAGACCAGAAAAGTTAAGGCTATGGCTGAGTTGGCCACAGCACTGACCAGTGGCTATAATATACCACTAGTCAGCTGGTCTATGCAAATGAACGCCTTATATTTTTTCCAAACTCATATTATCAGAAAAAGTAGCCATATTTTGGAAGTCCCTGAGCTTTTTCATTTTCAGTAAATTCAATTCAATCCAAGTGGGTTTGGCAGCAAACCTGGCAGGACTGACAATGAAACACGGGGGTTTATTAAACTTAAAGGGGGACACACACAAGGACATGGACCATAACAGTTGTGACATGCACAAACAACATTGGATAAGGTGGAACGTCCATGAACACCCTTTAAGCCTTTGGCTAATTGCCCACAGCTGAGCCGGGCTACGGGCTATGGGGGCGGGGCCTGGACGCCCACCTGACAATCTGGTTTACAAAACCTGGTTTTGTTGAAGATCCAAGATTCAAGAGGTTTATCACATACACAGGTACACATGTACAATATTTAGTGAAATGTAACCCTAAAGACTGTGCAACAGCTTAAGCTTAACTTAAACAAAATAGAGTAAAAAATAAAATCAGCAAGATCAAGTTAACAATAAACAACATATACACTATACTGTATCTGGAAAGAAATATTTACAAGAAGGAATAATATACAGAAATATACAGATGTACAAATAGCATGCTTGTGTAAGACATTTGCAAAGCAGTAAGGGATGATAATGTGTCAGCACTGTAAGATTACAAGCAGGATATTTAAATAGAAATGTAAACTCGGAATAACATATAAACTTTTGAAATTACATTTCAACAAGATGTGAACTATACATCTCATTCAAAGAGCAGTGTAAAGAGCAGAAAACCTCTTACCCCATACCTTAGGACTTCATACACTATATTACATTTTTAAAGTCTCTCATGTCTCTTGTGTGTTTCATGTGGGTATTTGCACATATATTTATATGTTTGTTTGTGTATGTAACCCCTCTGCAGATGAACCCACGGCAGTGGAGCCACATCTCAGAGAGTGCTAAAGATTTGGTGCGGCGCATGCTGATGCTTGACCCTGCTGAGAGGATCACTGTGTATGAGGCCCTCAACCATCCCTGGCTGAAGGTACCTAGCACTTCATTGCCACAGATTCACCAACCTCTGCATCAGTCCAGCCCTAGTGTGAGGCCTAATCACAGAAAGAAATGAAAGAAGCAATTTCCTTTTCACTATTTTTACCAGAATAGTTTTCACAGCTCCCGTGGCTGGGGGGAGGCAATATTGATGGTGGTTGACATTCAGGTTTCAGCTAGACATCATGCCCCAGAAACTCATGTTTGTACAGGCTTCTATTGTGGCATGTAGCAACAACAAAGTGAAACTAACCTTCAAGCATGCTGCACTGATATGCCTGCTATAATGTGTGTGAGTTTGAGTTCATCACTTTGTAGAAACATTTTCTTAATCAATAAAGTTTTAATGATTTGCTGTATTTGTAGGTGTCCGGTGGATGTCTATTAACACACGTATTATAGATCATTAGCTCCATATTATCCAAAATCAAACATGTTAATGTGATAATACAGGATATACAGTAGTTGTATAGGATACATACATGAAGAAATATAAAACATTTCTTCATCTTCTTTTTGGGCCATTTTGAAAATCAGATTAGAATTTCTATCCACTGTTAAATTAGTGCCAAATACAAAAATCGACAGAAAGAAAATGCTTCCACAGACATCTGCAGCCACATGGAGTCCCAGAGTTTGACAAAAAAAGGCATGTTGGTGCCAAATATTATATGATGTCAGAATGACAGTGCAGCAAAATTGTATCTCTTCACTGTTATTATGTTTAATATGACTGGGTGAGTTACATTACAGCAAATACACTATACACCAGTACTATACACTCAAAAACTGAATTCTGTGTTAAAACACTTTAACCATGGTCACAACATTGTAAATCACTTTAATAACCTTAGTAACTTTCTTCTTCATGTGCTCATTCAACAGCATTTGCAGTGTTTCTCATGATGCTCATTCAAATAAAAATTAAACTTATCTGTTCAATTATTGTATGTGTATAATATGTTGGTTATTAAATATATCATACTTTACTAAAAGATTGAAATCATAAAAACCATCATTCAGTGCACATCAGCCTTACTGCCTGACTAGTTCAGGTCATTTTGTTTTTGTTTTGCCAAGGGTGTCTCTAACATCTCTAACAGCACATGTGTATATGGGAAATGGACTGTAGTGCCACACAAGATAAAACAGGAGATGCTCAGTAATGCATGTTGAATGTTACAGCAGTGCTATTTTATATTTTTACCTAGGTTAAATCACAGTTTTGAAAATATGATTCAGAAGACCCCCTCATAGTTCCTGTTTAATTCCTGAGACATCCTTTTTCATGTTGCTCAAAATAAGAACTGAAACTAATTTGCAACCTTCATATGTTTTTATGTTTTCTGTGGATACAGGTGCATGTAGTTTCTTTCTTAGTTCTGTCTGAATTATTGCTCTCTGGGAATTAAGGGTAGTGTGCAATTACTCTGCATATATATATATATAATAAGTTGTATACAGAGTATAATAATAACAATAATAATAGTAATTATTATTATTATTATTATTATTATTATTATTATTATTATTATTATTATTATTACACATTACACCTTTCGCAATCCCAAGGTCACTTTACAATAAAATTTGTGCATATTAAAGACCAAAGTCTGTTTAAAGGCATGGTCTTTAGAAGAAGCTTGTAGAAAGAAAGACGAGTAGAGTATCAAAGAGAAAGAGGTAGGGAATTCCACAGTTTAGGTGCAATAGCACCAAAAGATCTGCAGTCCATACAGAGTCTAGTGTAAGTAACTATAAGTAAACAGGTTTAGAGGAAGAGAGAGACTTAAGAATGTAGAAACACCCCCTGGGGCCAGCCCAAGGAGAGCTTTAAAGGTAATGAGGAGTATTGTATACTGTGGAGCAACCAGTAAATAGTCTAACTGGCTAAGACTAGGTGTAATTTATGCAGATTTTTTTGTATGTAATCATTCTAGCAGGTGAAGTTTGAATGACCTAAAATGTGTTAATGATTTTAGCTGGGAGAACATTGACCACCTTCATGTCCTCCATATGTCACCCACACCCTAGACAAAACAGGAGCTGTTTCTCCAAGTTACAGACATACCTGATGACACATTTGTAACCTCTAAAACTGTACTTTATTGTTTGTCATTGCTATCCGGTGTTTTCCCCTTCGTTGTCTTGGTTCCTCCAAAGGTTTCTCCCAGCGTAGGGAGTTTTACCTTGCTTCCTTTCCTTCCTCATTCTGTAAAGCTGCTTTGTGACAGTGACAGTTGTAAGTAGTGCTATATTGCTAGATGAATAAAACTGAATTGAATTGAGTTAAATCGAGCTGAATTGAATTGAACTGACTTGAATTGAACTGAACTAAATAAGGCAGTTACAATGGTGAGTGTGGGAGAATTTTTTATTTTGGGAAAAGTTTTAACTTGTATGATGTGCAACGTTACGAACATTAAACACAAACAAAAAGTTTGTTTTCTAACATGCCTCAAAACATAATGAGGAATAGAACAGTAGGGGAAGGATTTTGCAAATACTGAAAGCCTCATTGATGTGTTGTCTGTGTCAGTTCTGTAATTAGATTGTATATTATAGCATACAGTATACAGTTAGACCTCTTTTCTTACACAAGCATTTATGACATCTCCCAGTCTTTTCATCATTCAAAGTAAAAGTAAATGTGTACTATCGAAAGTCACAAAGTAGAATCCGGGTAGACCAAAGATGGAAGGGGGGGGGGGGGGGTGATATATTAGTAAAGGCAGCAGTGGAATAAAACAGATGACCTTCAGAGTCATATATTCCAATTATGTAACATCATGAAAATAAATTGGTCATTTTTTGACTGATTATATAATGAATCAGTGAGGTTTTGCTAGTTATGGAGCAAGAGTTCAGGAATGCCAGGTTAGAGGAACTGGCCAATGTTGTGTCACATGCAGGCTTAGGAGCAGTCATTCTTTGAAGTGGGCAAAATAATCCATGATTAATTCCACAAGTAGAAGTGGCATTCAAAAGGCAATCTCTGTCATACGACCATAAAGTGGGTTTTGAGGCATCTGTAGTGTAGTGTACAAAAGGCTGTCGCTTGTGTTGGTGTAAATACCAAAGGCATTGGGCAGCCCTAGCTGAGCAAAGTATGTGAGCTACATGAGACAAGTAG
The DNA here is from genome assembly GCA_037974385.1 of Arnoldichthys spilopterus. Lineage (NCBI taxonomy): Eukaryota > Metazoa > Chordata > Actinopteri > Characiformes > Lepidarchidae > Arnoldichthys > Arnoldichthys spilopterus. The sequence continues at coordinate 4,645,841 of JBBPDA010000003.1, forward strand.
TGATTACCATAAGTGAAAATAAGCACTTCTTAGTCATTTCAGCAGCATGACAACTGAAGAAACAATTGTTCTGACATTATGGAACTCTGTAGGAGCACCACAGTGCTAAGACACTGAGCCATTAGCCAAACACCTAAGCCCACCACCAACTAGTCAGACTATACGCAAGAAAACAGTATCAAAACTAGCAACTCCAGCCTAGTGAATTGGTGAGGACTCACTCAACGCAGAAAAGGAGAGTGCTTGGATAGGTCAGTAACAGGTGATAGTGGGGTGCCAACACAGAGAAAAACAGATGTCCAAAAGTCCAAAACCAGGAGAAAGGGAACCTAAAAACGTGAAACAAGTGATTTGAATACACTGAAAAAAATTAGCATGGAATGACCTGATTCAAATTTGTACATTAGTCCCACATGACTGCAATATATCACACCAACATGATTATTGCCATGTAAGGGTAAATGAAAGGCAGTTATTGGTTTTGTGTAACATATCAGATTAAAGTGTGACCAATATACACATTTAAAATAATTAAAACTTCTGTACTTTATTAAGTGTTTAAATAAGACACATCCTTGAGTGCATCACCCCAGTGATGCAAGGGATACCGTCACAGTGAAAAAGTACTTAAAAGTAGCCTATAGATTTTATACTGTATATACAGTGGGCAGTTTATTATGCAAACGGAGAATTACATCCTCCATATAGGAGCACTTTCTAGGTTTATACCTCAAATTATCACACCTCCCCATTCAGTGACATATCAGTGTACCTGCTGTTCAAAAAATGGTCAACTATCCAAATAATCTCAGGTCAGTGGCAGTCTTGTGGTGAAATATTTCCATTGACAAACAGCGGAAAGTAGTGCAAAATCAGATGTGATACAGTCAATAAGTGTATGTAAAAATGTAAAGTCAACAAGTTGCTTACAAATATATTGAAAAATCAGTAGTTTTGAAGTGTAAATGGAATACAAAGTATGTAAGTATGTGTGTGTTTCAGGAGAGAGACCGCTATGCCTACAAGATCCACCTTCCTGAGACAGTCGAACAGTTGAGGAAGTTCAATGCTCGGAGAAAGCTCAAAGTAAGACTGATGCTTCTGGTGCTTTGCTGAATGTAGGACCTGATGTCAGATAATATTCACTGCAGTATAACCCTTTATGTCTTGGGGACTATTCTGATTTTAGATTAAGAATAAATTCTGTCTACTTAGTTGTTAGACTAAACATGTACTAAGCCTGTAAAATAGAGCTAAAAGACTAGTAGATTCCTGCTGTACAATGTTCCCCAATCATCTTCATCATCTCCATCTCTGGATTGATCATTCTACATAAAAGAGGGCCTGATGTAGTCAGTCATTACTATAATGAGTGCTAATTATAATAGCTCACTCTAGAGAACAAGAATTTAGATGGTTGTATATATATGACAAAGTCCATAATATTCTTCCTGTTATTGACTTATTATTTTTCTGTGTTTGTATTCAGGGTGCTGTACTAGCAGCAGTGTCCAGCCACAAGTTCAACTCCTTCTATGGTGACCCTCCAGAGGAGCTGGCTGATTTCTCAGAAGATCCCACCTCATCTGGTACTCATCTACCACAGCACACAATGCAGTTACAGTTCTTATTTAATTTTTTGTATTTTTTTGTATTTTAATTTTTACATATTCAGGAACAAAAATCTCTGCTTCTGGAAGACCAACACTTTTTAATATTTAATATTTTCAACTGCTTATGTAGTAGATTTTCTACTAGAAATGGCCTGAAGAGGATGTTATAGTAATAATGTATACTAAAACCATGTGTTTTCCGTCATCTATTGTGGAAAAATCCTCTCTCTGGTGAATGCCTTTATAATCAAATATTTTAATTCTAGCATCTGCCACCAGAGTAGTGAGCCATCCATAATAAAAAGATACAACAATTAAAAGATGATTAAAGCTTAAAGTATCTCTCTATCTGTATTTGCTTACTTAAAATGGCAGTTTATGACATGAAAAAAATATAAAATTATTGGGATTAGATTTAAAGTTTGATCGTTCGTATTTGAACTAATGACCTTCATTTTGTGTAGTGTTATGCGTTTGTTCTTTGTCATGCTGTTGTATGGTTTTACACAGGCAACACTTTTTACATCCTGTTTTCAGAAAGCCTGGTCACTCTTCAGGCTGAAACAGATTTTAAAAGATAACAGTGAAACACAAACACACATGCTTGCCACCTAAAACCCACTAGGTCATTTATAGTTTGTTTTACAGAGCAGAGCATCACTAAGGCATCGTAAAGTTTTGTCAGAGCAGTGATGCAAATCTACTGACTGACGGGTTACTGTCTAATGTAAACAAATGTTTAAAGGGCTTTAAAGGTTATTGTTATGTATATATCTTCAGACTAATCACTGGATGTGTGAACTACTAGTTTTTTTCTTTCTAAATGTAATTTTATTGTTTGTCCCAATGCTGGCCTCACCCCAGGACTGCTAGCAGCAGAAAGTAGGTATTATTATCTGCGTCACTGTATCACTTCTCCCCATTCACAGATTGAATTGTTCACCAAATCTTTTCTCACATCCCCAACTTTGACATCAAACTTGTACTTTCATATCAGGTTAAACTTTTTAAGCGGAACTACTGCACTGTTTTATCACTGTTTAAGCCTGATCACTGTATGCAAAGATATTTTGGAGGTGATTTCCAGAGGCCATGTGTTTAGGATCATTTTTGTGTGTGTTTAGGGGCTGTATCCCAGGTTCTAGATAGTTTGGAGGAGATCCATGCACTGACAGACTGCAGTGAAAAAGACTTGGACTTTCTGCACAGTGTCTTTCAGGACCAGCATCTCCACACACTGCTAGATGTGAGTCACTACACAGGGTGCTCATGCTCATGTGCACACACACACCACACACACACACACACACACACACACACCACACCGACAATACCTGCCAAATTCTTTTCTTTCCCTATTGTGTCCAAATTCCTCTGCTAGCTAGGATTCCTCAAATCACGTGATACAACCAGCACTTTCTGAACTGCCGGTAACAGAATGTCATTGGACAGCTCAAAACACTTGGAGGAGAAAACTGCCAATTATGTTACAGTAACTAACAGCCTAGGTCTAGCTAGCACTGCGCCAATGGGGAGGGGGACTGAATTTGCAATCTCCCTAAGATAGGGCCAGTTGCGCCACTTGGGAGACCCTCAAAAGCATTTTTTAACATAAAACCCAAGCTGTTACAGATGCGTACAGGATAGTATTATGGCATTACAGTACAACTTTAAAATGAAGAGATTCAGAGGGTTTTAAACTGGGATCATTCCAGGCCTGACTGTCATTTGGAAAAGTGATGATAATTTGGATCCACAAAATCCAACATTTTAGCCTACTTGGCAAGTGCAGTAGTGTCTCCTCCATGTTTATGTGTGGAGCAACAGCATGAAAAATAGCACAGTCTAATATTTGCTAATCTCTCCTGTATAGATACTGTTAGTCAACAGGTAACATATATAATGATGATACTGTGTAGCATGTGAACCATTAAAGAATGCACATTATTCTGTGGCCCAGCAGTGGATTTAATGTCCTGCTGCTGTTTGTGAAATGTCAAGCTTTGGGTCTGTTAGTCATTGACACTGTTAGCACCATTAGCACACAGATAACTCAGTTTTGATGTTTGCTTAAAGATTTGAGGTCCTTTTTAAAGTTAGTTGGTAATATGAGCCATTTTGACTGTGTAATAATCACAGTCCACATGTTCAGACATACCAAGTCTAGCATAATTAACTGGCATAAATAAACTTTAGAACCATTTAAATTTCTGTTTTCATCATTAGCTATGCTGTCTGTCTAGTAGCTTACTGCAGTCCACAGAGTAGCATTGTACACATTAATATACAGTGGTAAATTTTGACAGATTTTTTTTTCTTTCGTTTTGCATTTGTTTAAATGATTATTACCATCGCTTGCTGTGCTCATCCATAGCTGCAGGAACATATTTTGAGTGGAGCAGCATTTCATACAACTGTGCTTGTGAACATTACAGTTTTCTATATTTTTGTTATAAATATGACCTAAAATAATCAGACATATCAAATTAAAACAAATGACACAAAATTCTGTTGCTGATCATTTAATAATTGGAAATTTAAAAAATTATCCATTTTACGTAACTGTGGCAAAAGTATGTGAAACTCTATAATTAGCAGTTTATTTGAATAATTTGAGTTTGATTGGGATAACAATCAGACACCAGTGGACATCCTGTTTTGTTAAAAAACAGTGATCTGTTAAAGTCTGATCTTCACAAAAGAGGATTTTTTGGAAGGGTATCATGGCACAAATAAAGGAAGATCTCAGGAAAAGAGTTTTGATGCTCATCAGACAGAATGTGGACATTAAAGACAATTGTTACAAGGTTACAAGATCAAGGTGTTTAATACAGGTTTAATACAGCAGTATGTTGAGAGCACACAGCCCTGAGGGGATCCAGTTAAAGAGTAATGATTTATTATTTAATCAGTGCTTTCAAAACACTGAATTTATAATATTTTGACCTGTGAAGTCACTGAATAAAAGAGCAATTATTTTCATATGTTTGAGTATGTATTTTTTGTTATGTGTTATGGCTATAGGATTGAAGCAATTTGCATTCTGCATGCAAATCATGCTAATGTATAATATATGGCGTCCCCTGAACCCATCTATCAGCCAATGGGCATAACATTTTTTCTGGATATGGTGCCTTAAATCCAAACCTCTGAATTGGCTTTGTCACAATGCAACTTCATCTGTAGCATTTAGTACTACTTATTGACTCATTGAGTCACTGATGTGTTTTAGGATTTCTGTTTGCTTCTTAGTACAGGGAAATTACTTTAGTGGTCATAATTTTTACTCTACAGATATACTGTATATAAGTATCTAGATGCCAGTTAGTTTAGTGAATTTAGCTACTTCAAGGTGCACCTTCTGCTGACACGGGTGTTTATTTGTGCTTGCACAGGTTGTATTATCTCTTTAGAAACGCATTCAGATATAGACTCTAGAGATCGAAAAGGCACACAGTAGCCACCCATGAGGTCAGAATGTCCTGTGCCAAACATCAGCCAGACCCCCTAGCATTCTGCTGTGGAGCAATGGAAATGCTAACTTTGAATTGGTGGAACTCTACCTAATACCTTTGGAATGAGATGAAGTGGGTTTTGTGATCTAGAACTAATCATCTAACATCAGAACCTGGCCACATTAGTGTGGCTCAATGCAAGCAAATCCTCACAGCAATGTACCATCCACTGTAAAGTCTTCTTAAAGGAGTAGAGGGTGATACTGCAGGACAGAGGAGACACATTTCCAGTGAGTACTCTTAATTTCAAAAGAAATATTAAATACGTCTCCACAGATTTTTGGGCATACAGTGTACAGTGGATTGAAAAATGCTAGTATATATATTTTTAAGGCATATAGTAAAAGGTCATTTGTAAAAACTGCATGCAGTTTGCACATCATAATGAAGACTTTGTGTACGTTTGTAAATGTCTGCTGCCTCATTCATTATTCATGTATTGTCTCCATATAAGCTTGCAAGCATACACACACTCATACACACCCACATGCATGTGATTAGCTTGTGCTTTTGTATACGCTCAATACTGTCACTGCACATTTATCTGAGTTTGAATGACCACAGCTGCAGACCACCACTCAGTCTGTGTGTGTAGTGTTAGGGTGTGTTTGTGGGGGTTCACACTGTAGAGAAAGGCATGGCGAGGCAAGGCGAAGTCCGAGTATACAGGGCCTAAAGGAACACAGGGGAGGCCCTGGGGCTTATGGCAGCCGTGAGTGGGCTGGCTGTGAGTGCACATGGCCCATTGAAAACACAACTCCTGCTATGAAAGGAGAGAGGAACAATGGCACCTATTGTCAGTTTTGGCCTTTTCAGTGCCATGGCTCCAGCAGTATCTCTCTGTCCGTTTCAACAACTGCTCCAGACATTAGGATGTTGCCAACCTCCCCATCGAAGCCATGGGCAGAGCATAACTCATGATACAGAGCAAGCAGTAATTGCTGCTCCTTCTTTTCAGAAACATCAGTATTTACTGCTTGCTTACATGTGATGGATAGCCGGTTGCTGGGTTAGTTTGGATTTGGTGAGTAACTTTTGGTGCCTTGCTGTGCTGATTTTTTATATATTCTGACTGCTCTTATTGTTGCAGTTATGAAAGGTTCATTTTCTACTGTACTGCATTTGATGTTGAATGTTAAAGCATTTTGTCCTAATTTTGTATTTGAGTCCTCACTGTTAATCAAATGAATGCTGCTAACATATCTACAGTATTCACAATGGAGGACTAATGGAGTGTTAAACCACGATCTTATGAATGTTCTGTTTTTTTGTTGTTTTTTTGTTTGAAAACAGTTATATGCAGTATATGTGCTATCATCCTTCTTGTAAAACTGCCGTGCCACGTCTTCTTCCATCCCCTTTTGGGTTAATTTTTATGTGGTTTCAGCTAAAATATTATTGATTTTGTTTTAATTCCATCTATTTTTTTAGATTTTGAAATTTACATCCCCACCCAATTGTTTGGACCCACCATCCCTTGATATTATATATATATATATATATATATATATATATATAAAAGTGAATTTGGACCTCAGTCCAACAATGACTTTCACTCACAGTCACCAAAGGTTCACCAAAGGCCTGTCACTGTGCTGAGACTCTACTATGACCTCGGTTCTGAGAAAAGCAAAAACCACAGTGACTTATACAGGAAAAGCAGATGTCCTACTATTCACTTTTTCAGTTTTTCTCAGAAGGAGCATTTTCTTCACTATTTTGATGTTCAGAATGAGACTGAACAGAACTGAAAATAAATGTTAAATATTTTACTTATCATTTGATTTGTCAGCATGTAAAGCTGTAACATTTCCTGTATTTTGCCTTGTTGCAAAAAATTGGCAAAGTGACCATTTTCATTTTAACATACACACGTGGACAAAATTGTTGGTACCCTTCAGTCAATGAAAGAAAAACTCACAATGGTCACAGAAATAAC
>JBBPDA010000003.1:4656259-4672119 GCA_037974385.1 Arnoldichthys spilopterus
AAGTTATTTTTGTGACCATTTTGAGTTTTTCTTTCATTGACTGAAGGGTACCAACAATTTTGTCCACGTGTGTATATGCAGCCTGCACCTCTTGTTGCTAACCTGAGAAAAGGCTGCTGCTGAGTGTATCCCAGATGCTTTATTAAATTGGATGCATTCCCTTTTAACAAGCACTTGTTTTCATTATTAGTTGCATGTCCCTGTGTTGGAATCTATTCACTGGACATGCAGACACACTTTAGCCATATTTTAACTGTAATTTAACAATGTAAGACAGCTTTTAGCTAGCTGCAAGCTTATGCTGCTGAAAGAGCAAGTGTAATGTTAATTAGCAATGGCACAGAATATGCAGTGATGCTTTTGGCATTGAAATCTGTTTTGTGATTTGCTCCAGTATATGTACAGGTCATATAGCAACCAGTCCCATACTGGCCACAGGGTTTGGTATCTAACACTGTTTGTAATTAAGATAGTGGCTTTTTATGTGTGACTTTTGTGTTTGTGTTTTGGCCTAAGTTACAAGCTTCTAAGTGAAACAATGTGAATTCTAAAGAGAGCAAGGACGTAGTTTCCAGAAAAGTAGATGCATTAGAAACACTTTAAAACTGATTTTAATGAAAGATGAGTCAGTACCAAGTAATGAGAGTGTGAATTTTATGAATAGGAAGCATGGTGAATCAGCACTACATAATGCACAGTATGTCAAGTGTGGTCAGACTGGCAGTTGATGAGATCATTTTCAGTCAAAGCCGTTGTTATTCATAAGCCAAAGTTATTCATTTGTTAGACTCAGGACAAATATTCAGAAAACGCATTTAATAGAAATTAACACTAAATCATGAAACATGAAGGAAATGTACTAGTTTTCAGCCTTCCATCCAGGTTGATAGTGTTATGTTATTGAAAGAGTATTTGCTAGTGAGAGGATCAGGGCATGACTAAATTGTTGAGAAAACTTGGCAAAAAGCAAAAAAAATAAAAAAAAATTCGGGTCATGAGGTAGTGGTTATGTTGCTTTTTTCAAACAATTCTGTCTTTCAAATATCCATTTATGTTTCTGTTAAATTCCATGTCACACGTGTACCTTTTGTCTTCTTTATTATTTTTTTTATCTTCTGTTCCAGCTGTATGACAAGATAAACACCAAGTCCTCCCCACAGATCAGGAATCCTCCCAGTGATGCTGTTCAGAGAGCCAAAGAGGTCAGTACATGCTCCTACAACACTGACGTCTCCATAACCACAAATAGACAGACAGCTCTAGAAGCATCCAGGGCAAATTTTAGTCTGAAAGGATAAACCAAACACAGTGTCTAAATAAAACCAGAGCATACACATAACTAATAAGCCAGGTCAGGTATACATTCTATTTATGGTACTGTTGCTGCCACAAAGTTATGATATGATGGGCAGCAGTGGCCTAGTGGTTAGAACATTGCCCTTGGGACTTGAAGGTTGCAGGTTCAAGTCCTGGCCTGGGCACCACTAAAGTACACTTGAGCAATATCCCATCCCACTATACTGCTCCCTGGGTGCTGTTGATAGCTGCCCACTGCTCCATGTGTGGACATGTGATGGGTTAAATATAGAGGTCACATTTCAGTGTGGTGGTTGAGTGTGTTCACATTGACAAAATAAGTCACTTTCATAGTTGCAATTATAATAATAATAATATTATACAGAACATCTTTGTATACATTTCATTAAAGAATAAAAAAAATGCCTATTATACGGTTGTATGCAAAAGTTTAGACACCCCTGTTGAATTTATACTTGTTGATTTTGTAAGAGAAAAATTTTAATGCACAATTACCGAAATTAATATGCTTAATTAAACATACTATGGGGAAAAAACAAACATAAAATAAGGCCTGTTGAAAACTAATGGTGCATTTTATATTTATATACTTTTATAAAAAATCAGCCAGTAGAACAGTGCATTGAAATTTGCAGATCATTTTTATATTTTAAACTTATTGTTTATTGGACAACAAGCGAAATGTGATTTGACCAGGGGTGTTTAAAATTTTGCACACAACTATACCACCAGAAAGCTTTTGTTATACTCTATAGAAAAGCCCTTTTGTTAAGAATGTACAGGATGAAACTGAATGTCCAGAGATAGTTTAAGAAATGTCAAAATTTCATCTTAGCTATATCCTGAAATTATTGATATCTCAAGTTACATGTCCTGTGTTATTCCCTAGGAAAGCCATTCTGTTTATTATGGGATCTACTGTAGTTTTATTAGAGCTAATATCTCAAAAACTCAATGCATGTCCCTTTCTGGCTATTCTAGAGCCAAAATATTTGCCTCACGCAGCTGTAGCTTTAGCTTTAGCTCTATCTCACTTTCTCGGCTTTCTGTTTTCTCTCTGTGTCTATCTACAAAGCTTTTGGTAGAGTTTCTGTTCCATGACATCTGATGTGCATGTGCATGAGTGAATTCAGTTTAATACAATTGTTCTGCGAATTCAACAGTTCATACACAAGTTGACATGCAGGTGGAACCAAACCTGTTTTATTCTGCTCATGACTTCATCTGAGGTTCAGCCCTTTTCTTATTTACTTGTATTATTGAAAACACATAAAAAAACAGCTCATTAGTTTAACTGAAGTTTATTTGTATGACATGGTTTCACATCTTCTAAGAATTGTTTCTAAGAATGTTTGCTCGGTGCCAGTTAGCTGGCATTTACAAATGAACTGCAGTGTGTGTAGAGCAGAAAATGAGGAGAGGCATAGGTGGTTTACAGTGGACGTTAGTTTAAAAAAAAAAAAAAAGCTGTCTTCACTAAAGCGTAAGATGAAAATGGTTTGGTTTTGTGCAAGCAGAAGAAACTAAAGCAGGCATGACATGGCTGCTGTGTTCACATTGGAAATAGACCACCATGTATATAAACTGGATGTAGAAAAGCTCACACTTCCTCTAGCAGACATATAACATTTGCACTCATAGTTTCCAAGGTAACCTGCACAAATAAAGCTGCACAAATTACTAATCTGGTTAAGTGAAAATGCACAGGTCATCACATCAGCATGGGTTAATATACTGCACTGCAGCACTGTGCAATGTGGGTTTGGGTGTGAGTGTGTATATGTTTTTCTTTGCTTGTCTGTTGTGTCTCACTGTCTGTCTGCTCAAGCCTTGGTGTGCTTAATTATTAGAACAGTCACTATTAAAGTAATGAACTTTACTTACTAGTAAAGTTTAGCGAGTAGCTTAGTGACACTAACCAACCCTCCTAGATCATGTGAGTGCTAAACACTGTTATACACAAATGAAGGACTCTATAGCTGCAAAAAAAGAGAACACTGTTGGCAGACTCTGAAGGCATTAACTTCTAGCAGCATTTTGCTTTCAGAAGTATACTCACCACATCCTTTAAAAACATGAAATGCTGCTAACCAGTGCAATAAAGCAGCATGTGAGAAGCAGAAACAATATAATCAATATCATCAGAAGCATATGGTTTTTTTTTTTTGTCCAGATGAAACCCTTTATTGCGTCGGTATTCAAAATGATCATTATTATTTTTACAGTAGTTTTTATAACAATTATAAATACTTTGCTATTATTATAGCAGATAATGTTGAAAAAAAAACATCTTTTTAAAGTAATGATTTAGATAAAAAATCAGTGACCATTTGTTCCAAATATTGCTTTCTTTTGCACTGATGCTATGAGGCTAATATAGAAGTGATAGTAGCTTTTAACAGATTTGTCACACACTTGTCTTAGCCTGAATTCCATCCAGTTGCACTGATGGACAAAATAGTTACAACATTAGCAGCAGATATCTGTCTAAACCAAAGCCTAAACCTTTGTCCATTCCTAAAGACAACAGTATGTGATGCAGTGTCACATGCAAGTGTGTAAGTAATTACCTAACTTGACACAGATTGAGACAAGTGTGTGATGCAATTTGCCTAATGTTTCCAGGTTGCTATTAGCTACCATGGCTTCTTAGTTACAATGGCTTCATTGCTCCGTATCAATGAAGCAATGAAGTTAAAGATGTAGACGAGTCTTGCCCACGGACTTTTATTTGCCCAGATAAGCAATGGAATCAGTCTGATGCATGGAAGGCAACTACACCAACCACACTATGCATTCATTTACCACATAAGATCATTTCGACACATTTCCTCGTCCTTCAAAAACAACAGAAATACAGTGATACAACTCAGTAGTAATAGAGCCCACCAGAGCAAATTATTGCCAGTGAAAATCAATCATATGCAGCAGATACAGCAGTTAGAGATTACACTAAAAACCCTGAAGTATTCCTTTAGGCAAACAGGTTCCCCTGTTTGAGACGTTTTCTTGCCTGCTTTCCTTGCAGTGGCCTCTTTGCGACACACCCCAGAATGACCTTATAAAAGCTTGCTACTGTTACAAATCAAAACGTCCTTCAGGCCTGCTGGGATTAGAAGGGCTTTTCTCCCTAATAACCTGTTCCTGCTTGCTTGCCTCTTGTCACTGGCACTACTGAATTGCTTTAAAATGGTCCTTCATAGAGGACAGGCAGTCTATGGCAAGCAAAGATGTGACCTGAGACTAACTCATTTCCACCTGACTGAACCCTACCTTAAACACCATCCCTACTGTCCCCCTGAACATGTGGTACCATTTGCACAGAGAGTTAGCATAAAATGTATAACTGTCCTGTGGTTGTCTCCTATGCTAAGAAGTCCGGTGAAGACGAAGCAGGCACAGCTTTGAAACTTCTGGAATGTGTAAGCCAAAGACATTTTCCAAGCTATTGATTCTACTGTTGTCTTTTGTCCTCATATTCTAAAAGCATTTTGTTACTAACAGAAGGGGAGGGGCAGTGGAGGGCTGGTAGCATCACAGACATTTGTGTAACGTTTCATACTCCTGTATGGATCAGCAGCTGGAAGTGAGTGATGTGGAGAGTAGAGTGATCAGGTCAGAGAGGCTCAGTCATGGCACAGTTGAACTGCTTCTGCAGAGTAAAACCAACAATGACATATTAGTTATCAAATGATTAGCTGATTAACAGTTGATCAAGGACTCTGTTTTTTCGTGGTAAAGTCTAAATAGTAAAAGCAAACTTAACTGAACAATAAACCTTTTGAGAATACATGGAAAAGAGTAAACAGAGTTTATTAAATATGTATAGCATTGTGTAAAGATCTTATGCACAATCATAGAAATAGTTTTTCTTTCTGACAGCAAAAGCAAATGTTAACATTAGAATACATGCAAACAAACAAGAAAGCAGTAATAAATATCCAGTTTTTTTGTGTTTGTGCGTAAAAAGTAGTTTAGATTGTGTGAGCTGGTTAGAACACAAGTTTGGTTCCAGATTTCTCCTCGATGCTTCTAATCATTGCATGGAGCAACAACCGGAAACCTGGTATAGTCTAATGAAGGACTGACTGAGCCAAAGCAAGAACTTGATAGTAACTACAAGTAATACTGAGCTTCCATGGGCAGATGTCTGGAAATGGTGAAGTGAACACACTTATATACACAAAATTATTATTTACCAAATGGTGATTTTATGTCAGTGTGTTCAGGTAAATCATTTTCACACCTCTATATGGTGGCTTCCTTATGGAAGCCCATAAATATTCTTTACTGTATTACAGTTATTTTTATTTATTCTTATATTAGACTATTATTACAAAAAAACTCTTATTGCCCAGCTAAACAGCTTTTAAATATGATTTGGGACTACTGCACAGTACTATATGTCTGCAAATCCCTTTGGTCATAAACCCACATCTCTACGCTTTAGGCCACAGCTGTCTTTTGTGCAAGATGACAGATTTGTTATACAGCACTAGCAAGTATGCATTTCTCAGTTGCGTGTGTTATGCTCTCGAGTGATCTACAAAACATTGCTGTGTCGGCATGTTCTATGTGATTTATTCATTGATCAATTTTTAAATGTAAAACTGTGAAAATAAAAAAGAGTATAAAGGTAAAATGACTGTAACATTGAACTGCTATTAACTTCTATTGTTCCGTGGAGAGTTAGAAAGCATTAAAACATTCAGTGTTCCACATCACACCATTGTGATGGAACTCTTCAAGGGAAAGTGACCAGCATCACTCTCTTACAAGACACCCAGGCATCTAAAGGAAAAAGCAGCTAAAGTGGTGTTTCCCTCTAGCTGATGTTAATGTTCAAGTGCCTACCATAAGAAAAAACACTGAACAGTGATGTGCATGGCAGAGTTTTAAAAAATGTCATTGCTCCTCAAAAAGAACATTCCAAGCTCAAATGGACAAGCCAAAAAGCAACTAGAAAAATATTATGTGGACAGAGGAGACCAAACTAAAACTTTTAAAATGAAAAGCACAATGTTTGAAGAAAAGCAAGCGCTGCATTCCAGCATAAGAGCTGGAATGACATTCCCTTTGTGAAACATGGTGGTGAAAGTATCATGGTCCAAGCCTGTTTTGCTGCATCTGGAAAAGTTCAGTGGCAGTTATTGCTGCACAGTGGGTCAAGCAAACATTCAAATACTTTCAAATACTTTTCTAACAGACATGTAATATTTCCTTCAACAAATAAATGACCTACTATAACATTTCTTATCTTATTTGTTAAATTGGGAACTTTCTATCTACTTTTAGGCTTTAAGGACTTGTGTGAAAATCTGATGTTTTAAGAAATAATATATATACATACACGTGTGTGTGTGTGTGTGTGTGTGTGTGTGTGTGTGTGTGTGTGTGTGTGTGTTTGTACATGAGAGATGTTTTTTTTAATTCAGTATATTTAAACAAGCAAATATTTCAGTCACTTTGATGCAAATTACAAAAATATATTTTAAAAAATACAAAAATTTACATTATGTAGTATTTTACAAACTGAAATTTACAGATCAATAACTTGGAAAAAGTAAGTACATCCTTATATTTATCACATTGTTAATCCATACAATTAGAATCAAGTGTTCCAGATTAGGTTCCATTGCTTAGAACTTACAATAGGTAAAGGCAAAGGTGGAACTTATTTAAATTTCGCATCTAAAGGTCTGGTGTTCCTTTTGCTACTGAAGTTTGTGAAGTCATCCTGTTGAGTTAATCAGGTGATATAGATTTCAAACAACTGCCAAATTGCCCAGGACTGGCTCTCTCAGCAAATTCAGATTGAGAGCTGTCCATTTGATTGAATTACCAGACTTTCATATAGGATCAGTAGTAACATCCTGTTGATGTGAAAGGGCATACATTGCAATAGTTGGAAAAGAGACTGGACAAATTTGATCTGTATGGGATGTGTGTCAAAAAAATTATCTCCAAAATTAACATTAAAGCAAGAGTGCAGTTTGCTGAATAACACATAGGCAAAGGCCAAGCATTTACACCATGGTGGTGTTAATGTTGTTGTATGGGTTTTCTTTGCTACCTCAGGGATTGGGCAGGTTGCAGCCTTTGATTCAGCTATGCTTTCTGCATCATATAAAAAGTGCTTGAAGATAATGTGAGTCCATCTGTCCAAAAGCTGAAGTTAAACCAGAGTTGGACTTTCAACAGATTAACCCTTAGATGCACACATGGGGACAAAAATGACCCCACGGGTTGTTATTCTTCAAAATCTTTAAAATGAAGAGTTTTAATATTTTCATATTCCAGGTATTCCTCATAAAACATTTGTGACATGAGGCTATTTGCATTTTTTTTTTCATTAATTTTAAGAAATTGCAGTTTTTGTATCACTACCCCACTCTTCCACAAGTGGGGTCAAAAATAACATCAAGCAGTTCCTATGGAATCTTCTATGAACCTTTAATTCTTAGCAAGTCTGACTGTCCCACTTACAAATCTGATGTCATCTCTCACATCTGATTCAACTTTTTTTTTTATTGACATAGTGGCCAGAGGTTATGCAGAGGACTCCTAAAAAATACATGGACTGGTACATCCCAGTTCTTCTCACTTACTGCAAGAATGGTCAATGCAATAAAGGCAATGCATCTATTGGGGAGACAGTACTAAACCCAGGTGCAGGCCCTATTCAGAATATTGTGTCTTGGTGTTTTAGCCTGGCTGTAGGGCAACTCCGCCAGAGCCCTTTCAGCTCATTCTGTTCCATTCCATTTCCTCTCCAGAGGACTCCTCTGTGTCTGACTGGCCTTGTTCAGTGGGTGGACAATAGTTTACATTTATTCATTTGGCTGATGCTTTTATCCAAAGATGTGGAGCAGTGTAGTGGGACAGTACCTTGGGTACCTCAAGCTCAAAGGTACCTCAGTAGTGCCCAGACCGGGACTTGAACCTGCGACCTTCAGGTTCCAAGGACAATGTCCTAACCACTAGACCACCACTGCCTATAATAGTCTGGGTCCTCTACATCTGAGATTTCAGATTCTGAGTCAGTGCCTCTGATGGACTCTTTATCCCATCCGTCCTGGCCTCCTAGCAGCCTAGTATACATTAGATTAGAAAGGACAATGTTTGAAATCATTTTTGACCCCACTTGTGGAAGATTGGGGTAGTGATACAAAAACTGCAATTTCTTAAAATAAGTGAAAAAATAAATAAATGAGGAATACCTGGAATATGAAAATATTACAACTTTTCATTTTAAAGGTTTTAAAAAATAACAACCCAGGTTATTACAAAAATGAATTGATTTTAATTGGGGTCATTTTGACCCCACTCGTGGAAGAGTTTAGGTAATGGTAGGTTGTGCATCCAAGGGTTAAAGGAAAAAAGATGTAGAACAAAGGAGGGAGTTTTGAACCCCATGGAAGTGCTGTGGGAGGATCTGAAGAAAGCACTACATGCAAGGAAGCCTTCGAATACCTTGAAATAAACTTTTAAATGGACTTTTGCATGAAGACTTTGAACAAAACACAAACAAGACAATATTCCTTCTAAAAGGGCCAATATTAACCTAGTAGTTTCTTGACAGAAGAAAATCTGTTACATTTTGTTGTTAAATATTACGCATCTGTAGGATCTGTAATAAAGAGGGTGAAATATTTTCTCAAATGTTGAAAAAATATTTATTAAAATGTCAAAAAACATAGATATTTTTTTCCACATTACCATATAAATATGAAGTCTAATTCATACATCATTTTGGAAAAAAAAATGTAGAGATATATTTGGGATATTTTGGAAAAAAATTAGCTTATTAGTTACATTCTTCACCTCTAGGTATCTAAGTTAATCACAATTGACCAAATGTCTTAGGAGTATTCTCTGTATTTTCTGATATATCTGTCTTATTTTATTGTTGTTTTTAATTTCTTAGGCCACACTTTTCTCCTTGACTCTGCCACCAACAGCTGAGCTTTAGTTCTCATTCTTAGAAAGGGTATTTGTGTATGAGGTTTTGAGAGCATTTATCTGCGAAGATTTGCTGGGGTCCCCAGTTTGAGGTCCAGCTTCACACTCGCTACACACCCACACATTCACCACAGAGATGTGACATGTCTGCAATGCTGGACCCAAAACAGTAGTCACATGAGGCCTGGGGTTACGCCAGAAAAGGGTGTGTGTTTGGATGTGTCTGTAAGTAAAAGGGTGTGTGGGGTGTCAGCAGACTGGCCTAAAGCTGCTCAGCTATGTCTAGGAGTCTGCTAGGAAAAGCAGAGAAAGATTTTGTCTTGAGGAAAATCTAACATCACTGTGTTTCTGCAGGTGCTAGAAGAAATTTCCTGCTACCCAGAGAACACAGATGTTAAAGAGCTGAGACGGATCCTAACACAACCCCATTTTATGGTAAGTTAGGTTGCTTGACAATGCTATTGCACTAGAAAACATCTCTGCATATATATATAAATATAAATATTTTCATGCAAAAGTTAGAACACCCCTGATCAAATGGCATAATTTTAAGTACAGAGAACACAACTGTAGTAATATATTCGAAAAAATGTGACCTGTGCAAAAGTCATGGCACATTTTATTTTTAATGTTTTTCTGTGGATAAATATATATCGTTTGTCACATTTGTGGGTTGGTTGCAGGAAGTAAATGCAGGCTGTAAGTTTTTTTGAGGTTTTATTTTAGAGAAACAATCTAACACTAAAAAAGTAAACCAAAGCTAGGAAATAAACAAACATTGGCTAGAAAATAACTAAGGTAGGAGAACAGAGAAACACGGTAGGTAAACAGGGAACATTTAACAGGGTCTGATACGACATACACAATAACCGACAAAGACTAAACCAACCACTAGAGACTAAATAGGAACACTAAACAAAGAACACCTGAACAGGGAGGAGACATGCAACAAAGAACAGGTGACAAGGGTGGAGACAAGGCGGGGCTAAGTCAAAACAAACACGAGGAAGAGGAAGACATGAGGACAAGGAGCACATGGGAAGACATGAAACGTAGAAACAACAAGAAGACGAGACATTACATTGTTTGTTAAAATTAACAGAAAATATCATATTTACATTTGTTCCCAAAGAGAATGATTGCTTTTCATTCTGTATACCAAGAAAAGTGTTTACATTTTTGCATAGAATAGTATATAATGTTTGTCATTTTAAGGCAAAAATGAATTTGTAAGAAATTTATAAGATTTTTCCACCTCCACTGGCACATATTATTCCTTAACATTATTTTATAAGTTAAGCAAATCAGCCAGTGCTGACATTTAAGATTCTTTCACTTCCTGAGATGTTTTTAGCAGTGTTGCCATTGTTTCTCTTTAATATTCTCCTCTTATAGCCTCAGTGTTTCCTCAGGGTCTCATCTGCTTTAGAATTAACACTATTAAATGTACTGCATATGTGCTGTTGTTAAAGTTTTATAATTGGGATTTTTACTGATAATCCTGGTCAGAATTAGGGATCATTCTGATACACATTGAGATAATTCTGTTAAACATACTAAAATTCCATTCATTTTATGATGTGTTTGGTATATAGATGTATTTGACATACTCCCTCTTTTACCAAGTTGTTTAAAAACATTCTGAATTCACAGATTGACCACATGGATACAGAGATATTGGTAACTTAACAAAATTGTACACAAGACATGCTCCAACTCACCAAAAAGGCTAGATGAAGTCATGGAGCACTGGTGGTTATTGAGACTGCTAGCACAGTGTCAGTAACCCAAAGTCATTCTGTTTTTTACCTGCAAGCACAATGTTCTGTATGCTATCCGGAGTATTAAATAAAATAATAATAATAATAATAAAAATAATTAAATGAAATTAAATTAAATTAAACAGAAAAATTACAAAATCCTAAATTGGGAATGCCAAAGCCCACACATTTTCTCAATTTTTGTGATGTTAGCACTCTTATAATGACCGGGACAAGTGTGAATCTGCATAGACATCTCTGCATGTTATGAACTCTACTTATAATCTTCATAGTTTTCCTTTGATTGATTGGTTCTTAGATGAGCAGATTCATGGATAAGCATAAAATGACATGAGTACACTTATGATACTATAACTATAAGGTTTTGAACAATGTGGTTAATCAGTATCAAACCGAGGCATTTTGTTAAAAATAAAGACTGTAGAAAGTCTCTGAGTAATTACGTCTTGACAACTGGCATTGTTTCATTGTTTTGTAATCAATGAGATGGCCTTTGTTTGGAAAAGAGTACTCTTATCAATGGGACAAATGTCATGTCAGAGCTTCAGGTTCAGACAATGAAGAGGTGAACATGGCCTTTCTGCAGCTCAGACTGTTGGTCAATGGGACTAGACTAATGAGCAGACTGGAGACAGGCCTAATCTGTTACAAAGTCTAAAGTGAATACATGCTCCTCTGCTTTCTGCAGATACAACACAAAGGCGCTAGAGAGGCCTTAAAGCAATGGTTTGGGCAAAAATCTATTTTCCTCTTTCTTCGAATGTAGTCCATCAACCATGGCCAGTTTGGGGTCTGAAAATTACTTCTTCAATTTTCACGCTGGCATATTCATGTATCACTGTGGAAACTGCATGCCTAAATCATCACCCATGTTCCTCAAGTTGTCATATGGTTAACTAGTGCAAAATAAGCTTTCATAACTACATTAGCCTTTACATTTGTAACGCTAAAGAAGCAACTTTTTAGACATGGTTGATCAACTACATGTGGGATTAGTGGAGAATTGTGTAAAAGGAACTGTTTTGCTTTCAGTTAGGGGGGAAATGCAGACTGGAGTGCCTGGGAAGAAGTTTTTAGCATAAAGCAGTCATACAGACAGAGAGAACGTGTGAGAAAACATGGGCAGCATGATGTCACCCTTTCCGACTTGGACAGCCAGGTCAAGTGAGAGGGGGCTAGGCATGGTGAAGGTACTGAAGGGGAGAGGGGGAGGGGAGGGAAAGAGAGAGAGGTGGGGGAGCGAGGCACCGTCAGGTACAAGCTGCTAAATTCCAGCCTGATCTTGGCCTTGACGCCACTTTTGCCTTCTGAGGACAACTCAGACTGCAACGAATTCTCACTGGACAGCAGTGCATCAGGCAAGATGGTGAGGCGTTAGAAATAATGATGATGACACTTACATTTATTTGTGTGTGCTTGGCTGTTTTTGCTGTATGAGGTGACATGTTCTCATTTTTACATTGGGGTCTGTTCATTTTGTTGACATGCTCTTTTCTTGAAAGTGTGGCACAAACAAATGGTACAGTTTTGTCTGTTGTGACTGAACCCTGGATTTTCAGAAATTTACAGTAAGTACTGGGACATATTTGGTTGCTGTTATATAGCTAATGTCTAAGTTGTGTAATTGAATATATGAAACTTTAGGGTTTAAGTGTGTTTAGGTGTAAGTCAATCCAGCTTTTTCTACTCCAGGACTAGACATGTGTGCCAGTATTGGGTAATGTTTTACACTGTGTTGTTGTCACTGTATTTTACTCCAAGTTGCAAACATTTTGCAGACATTATTCACATTAACAGAGTAGCTTTATTTCCTCAAGATTCCACTTACTTCACATTCTGATCGCATGCAGGCTCTCGTGAATGTGTTTACAGTAATTAATTACATATTTTTGTTTTTGTTTTTTGTGTTGAAGTGTCGCTTCTTTAGAAGATTAATTGTGTTACTGGATTGAAAAACTTCAGAACCTTTGTTATGGTCACAGTTTTGTACATTTATACTCAAAGTTCTAGCTAGAGCACCAAGGCCTGAATAAAACCTATAAGTGAAAAAAGAATAAAGACTGCTGTGCCATTGTACAGGACATTTCACAGAATTCACTGATGTTATTGTTACTGAACAGTGGTATTCAGAACGGTACATCTATACATCCAGGCAATGGTGGTCTAGTGGTTAGGACCTTGCCCTTGTAAACAGGATGCAGGTCGAAGTCCCCTGGGTGCCTGCTGTTCCACATGTCACATTTTATTGTGGTGCACTTTGTATGTGATTGAGTATGTTCACAATGGCAAGTAGTTACTTTGTTATACATGTAGTTTTTTAACAATATTGTGATAATATTGTAAATTATTTGGGGTTAGGTAGTCACAGTGTGGGTGGCACGGTGGTACAGTGGTTAGCGCTGTCGCCTCACAACAAGAAGGTCCTGGGTTCGATCCCCGACTCGGCCACAGGTGCCTTTCTGTGTGGAGTTTGCAAGCTCTCTCCATGTTTGCGTGGGTTTCCTCCGGGTGCTTCAGTTTCCTCCAACTGTGTAAATTGCCCATAGGTGTGAATTTGTGTATGAATAGTTGTCTGTCTATGACTTGCCCTGCAATGTCCTGTCCTGGGAATTGGCTCCAGCTTCCCTGTGACCCAGGTGAGAAGCAGTTTAGAAAATGGATGGATAGTTACAGTGTACAGTGAAATATATGCCTGCCCAACATTATTAATGTTTCATTAATTATATATTTAATAAGATGTACATTCACAGATTGGTTTATCTGAGCAGTTCTTTTACTTCATTAGACGGATGGCTATGCTGCTGAAAGAAGTATTTAGCTCCATGTGGACACATTACTGCTGACACAAAAACAAGTTTTTAAATGCTGATGGTGGAGCAGATGGGATTACATCAGAGAGGCTATCTCAGGGCCTACTCATTAGCATTGAGCAAGGGGTATCAAGCTGTATGTGGATTTAATTGGTGTGTGAACTCATGTTCTCCCTCAGACTGAGAGGATTTTGTAGTACATCTTTGGTGTGTATTTTGTCTTAAGGCTCTAACAGTGACCTATCTGATCTGGATTTCATGAATTGCTGTTTTTTGCTGGATATCTGAACATGCATGTAGTTAGGTTAGGTTGCTGTGTAACATGTAAATAAAAAACAGAATGCAATAATTTTCAAATCTCATAAACCCATATTTTATTCACAATAGAACATTGAAAACATATCAAATGCTTACACTGAGTAAATGTACCATTTAGGGAGAAAAAATAAGGTCATTTTGAATGTGATGGCAGCAACACATCTAAAAAAATTTGAGACAGGGCCATGTTTACCACTGTGTAGCATGCCCTCTTTTTTAACATCAGTCTCTACATGTTAACTGGGGAGACCGGATAATGGACATTTGTAAGAAAACTGTACTGTAATTGGGCCGTGGTTAGGACCTTGCCTTTGTGAACAGAAGGTCACAGGTTCAAGTCCTGACCCAGGAACCACTGAGGTGCCTTTGAGCAAGGAACTGTCCCACTACACTGCTCCCTGGACACTTCTCATAGCTGCCCACTCCATGTGTGTGGGTATAAGGGGTTAAATGCAGAGGTCACATTTAGTTGTCCAGTTTGTGTGTGATTGAGTGTGTTCACAATGACAAATTAGTCTCATTTACTTTGAAGAGCATAATCTAAGTAATTATCTGCCCATCAGGCCTTACTCCAGACTCATGATGTGGTAGCACATGAAGTGTACAGTGACGAGGCTCTGAGGGTCACACCCCCACCTACATCACCATATCTGAACGGAGACTCACCTGAGAGCACCAACGGAGACATGGATCTGGAGAATGTTACCCGAGTACGCCTAGTGCAGTTCCAGAAGAACACGGATGAACCTATGGTGCGTATGTTAGAAATGACCCCAGAATGAACTAGGCAAGGGTGCTGAAACATTACAGAAGGTGTGCAACTACCTTTGTCCAGCAAAAGGGAGATGATGCCTCTTCTGCTTGTCTGTTTTTATAAAACATTTTTACATGCTTTTTGTTTTTTAACATGATCATTATTACAACAAAATGTGGAGGTAGGTATCCTTGCTACATCCTGTCATGGATAGAAGCATAAAGAAATATTAGATTTAAAATCTGTACCAAATAGCAGGATATCAACAAAACATTTATCTTTCTCTTTAGAAAAACCCAATGAAGCCATAAAATATTTTCCATTCACTTTACCTACCTAATGCAGCTAAATCAGTGTGCTATTCCAAATAATAAACACCCCCAAAACAAAACAACAGCATGTGTACTCTGGCTAAAAAGTTAATTAATTTTATTAATTGATAGAACTGATATATATATATAAATGGTTTAATATTTTTTTTTGACATTTCATATTCTGCACTGCTCTAAATTAGGTTAAACTAAACAAATCATGCTTTCTTTGTAATGAAACTAAATATGTCAGTGCACTAGAAAGACAATATTCCAGAATGTTTTGAATGAAAAAATTTGTCACAGTATTATTTTGTTATATCATACCTAGAGTGTTAGCTTGTGGTTAGCGTGTTGTTTCAGATATTGTATCTATGTTGAATGCTCTAATTATCTAATAATGGAAAGATTAATATACGATTGTATTCACACCTTGTATACACACCTATCAGACTTGCTCAGATACAGAATCCAGGCCACTCTATTTCAAGGGCTTTGTAGTTCAAAGTATGGGCAAATACAAAAGCTAAAGGGATGTTGGGGGGGGAGGGGGGGGGGGGGGGGGGGGGGGGGGGGGGGGGGGGGGGGGGGGGGGGGGGGGGGGGGG
>JBBPDA010000003.1:4686543-4704801 GCA_037974385.1 Arnoldichthys spilopterus
ATAAATGAATGTAAATATCATTCCCTTTAAAGCTCCAACCACTTTGCCAGTTTTTAAGGCTGATGCAGGTTTTTCTCATTCACTGAAATGCAGCTTGTTAAAGCTTGTAACTGTTACAGCAGCAGCAGTGTGCATAGCTTGTGGGATAAAGACAACATGGCCTGCTCTCTTAAATCCAATTGTTAAAAAACTTTTTTTTTCTCTGCATTTCACATCCCACATATATCACTGGCATTGTAGGTGACTAAAAACTTTGGAGAATTTTTAAACATCATTTTCAGGTTATTGAATATTTTTGAAAATGTTGATATTGAACATGGTCAGACTCATTTTTTGTGTATGAGGAAGTTCACGACTATCTGGTGTGACCAATGGCCACATTACATTTGTGCTAGCGGTAATACTGAGTTTGTTTACACATTGGCTTTGTTTCTGATTACACTATCAGAGTCATCACATAATTCAACTTTGCATTTTAATCATTCTTCATAACTTCATATCATATTCTTCAACTTCATAACTTCTATCTATTGTGTTAATAGGCTCATATAATGGAAAAATATTTTACTGCAGTATGTAAACACCCTTACAGTTTCAAAACATTTCATCCACTCCCCCCCCAGTCTGTATAGCCTATATATGATAAATAAACTGGAAAAATTGACTGTTTATATTTACTGTGTTTGTGATGTGAAAGTTATTAGCTTTCAGCAGCCTCCACTCATTCACTCTGAAATTAGAATGAGTATTTGATACTGAATCCTGTTTATTGAATAAAGGGAAAAGGTTGGTAAATAAACAATAGATAGACAGACAGACAGGGAGATTAAAAGAAAGAAAAATGTAGCACGTGTTCCTGATGTGTTTGCTATGCCCTGTTCTCCTCACAGCATTCAACATCAAATTTTTTGGTGTTTTACTTTGTGCTAGTATGGCCAGGTGAGCATTTTTAGGTCATTTTTGCACTTTTGTGTGAACAGAGATTTTTGAGAATATTTTTAATGTCGACAGAGGGAAAAGTGCACTTTCGGGAATATCCAGACACATGCGGGCTCAGGTTCACTTAACCCAGGGCCCGTCTGCAGCACTTCCTCAAATAGCAGTGAGCCCCACAGTCAGCACGTGGCCAAACAGCCTAGCGTGTGACGGCTATCTCTGGCAGCGCAGCCGCTCTTAAAGAGCACACCAGCAGCCGGGCTGCTGTCAGCATTTTCTGTCTGTGTGGCTGTTCCACAGGGCCTCATTTCAGCATGCCACTGTAAATCCCAGCCACATAAGAGCAAATGCACACACCTGCACACACCACCCATACCACGCTGCTCAGTGTGTGTGTTCTATCACAGAAGGTCAATACAGGGTATAGATGAGACCTCTGTGAATTCTTTTTTCAAACAAAGAATATGAAGAAAAGGGAGAGAGGGAGAAATGGAAGAGGAAGAAAGAGTGAGAAAAGAGAGATAGAGAAAGGAAAAAGCAAGGAAAGGACAAACAATGGAAAGAAAAAGAGACAACAGAGAAAAATGAGAATGAAAAGAAAGATGGAGAATGACAACAGAGAGAAAGGGAGCTATGAGAGAAAGGGGCAAGGAGAAATGAAAGAATACAGAGACAGAGAGAGAAAGGGAGAGTCAGAGAAAGATTGACTTTTACAGTACATACACTGAGAGAGCTGTACCTGTAAAAAACATGCAGTTTATTAACCCCAAACACATATTTCAGTCATTCACTTATGAATTTTCTAGCAGTGAGTTCCACCAGGAGGTTTACAGCAGTGGTTTGTGGGCCGCGGTGGCAAATTAAATTTTGAAGCCTGCCAATTGCCAAACTACCAAACTACAAATTTAATAATGCATGTCCTCATGGGTATGTACATAATTGGCTTTGCTTCATTAATATTGATTTGTAAAAAATGTAAAGTTTTTTTTTTCAGTGATGTGGGAAACCTTTACACCTCTAAACAGAATATACTGTTATCAAAGTTTGCTTTCACTTATTTAATAAGTATGTCACTTTGTGGCATGAGCTAAACTGCAAACACTGTAGTTTTGAGGCTTTTTTAAGAGCTTTTTTTTGCATGTGTACTCATGCCCCATTAACCTCCATTGTAAGCCTCCTGGGGGAGACTCACTGTTGCAGATAATTTCTAATTAAAACTGTCATCGAAGTAAGTGTCAGAGATGGGAAAAGTACAGAGCATCATTTGTAACCCTTAGATGATTGAAATTTTAAGAGGTCAGCCGGTCTCCTGTTCTGAGGCCTGATCATTGTATAAGGATATAAAAATATTTTCTTATTTATCTTAAGCCTCAGAAAAAGCTTAATGTCTTCTATTAAATCAACACAACTAATGACAAAAGAAAAAAAAAACTTTAGGGGAGACAAGATTAAAACTAGATTTTATTTGATGTCATTTTGGAACATTTCTATTGGTTGGAACCTTAACTGGCTTTATGTTATGAAGAAGTTCTCTAAACTTTAAACGTTCTCCAAACTCACACAAATATTAAAGCTTTGGCACTATAATCGGGAGATAGCGAGTTCTGTCCACAGTGGTGCTAAGCCATACCAAGAGAGCCCAATTGATTTCACTCTTTTTGGGTGGGTAGGATGGCCCTCCTTCTCCTCCCATTACTCAAAGCACAGTGCAGCGTGGGTGTCTGTTATCTGACATAGCAGAATTGTCAGCTAGCATCCGCCTCCAAACTTGTTGCATTAGCAGACGTTCAAGACAATTTGGTGACCAGCTTCACATGACTCGTAGCCTTCACCTTCCCAGGGTTGGTGGTATCATGAGGAGTTCTAGCTAGTGAGTGGAATTGGGCTGTAAATTTAATGCATCCATTTCCAGACTGCCCTGGTTGTATTGTGTTCAACCTGTGGCTGGGGCCCAGCAGTCAGCTGCAGCACGCTGAGCTCAGGGAGTGGCGTGCCCCCTCTACCAACAGTGCAGCGGAGCGCAGCTCAGCCATAATCCTCTCTGAGCCCAGCGTCCCACTTTACTGGATCTGATTAGCGCACACCCAGCCACAGAGGCAGGGACCGAGCCTGTTCTGGGATATTATGCTTCCCTTTTCTCGGTCATTTAACAAATTCCTCTTTTGTTATTTAATTGCGTAAAGATGCTCATGTAGGGTACTTGTCTGGCTGAGAGCTTTGGGCCACTAAATACTGAGTTGGTCCTGCTGCCCAGCACTGATGAGATTATATTACACATGGGGTATACAAAGGATGGTCTTTTTACTCTTTACTGCAATATGTTCTTACACTTATGGCCCAGCCTTTGCAGAACCCATTACAAACAGAGCCTAATAAGTACAGCTCTATAGCAAGACTCCTGCCTGTCTTCACATCTGTTGCACTCTGAAATTTGATAGAAAATATGACTGAAATGTAAATCTTGGTTCTTAAAATATATTAGTGGCTTTTTTTTCCAAACATAAAGTTTTCTTCAGACATTTGTGCTCTTCTGTAGAAACATTGCAAACGTTTAGTTTAAAAGCCTGGAATACTGAATCCCAAATTGTCTGAGTTCCTAATACAGTGCAGTCCAACATAAATTCTCATCTTTGGGTTCACTTTTCAGGCTACTTAATCAGATCTTAATCTGATTCTAAAGAATATGAGTTCTTGTCTGCATGAGGCTAGTAGAAAATCAACCCACTCTGTGCATTTTATCTATTTAGTTAATCCCTGCCTCAGTTTATACAGTCAGATTCATTAGCATTAATACAACTGTGAGGTACGTGTTTCACTAACACATTCTTAAAGGACACATTTGGTAAAAGCTTAGCCCAGATCAGCCAAGACATGTTTAGTGTCCAGATTTCACTTTTTTGTTTTTAATTGGAGCTACAATGCTAACGCTGCTAGCACTTGAAAAAGGGTTATAGTACTCTACTGTCTCACACTGGGCTCTCCAAATACTCGATCTGGTCTCGACCAAGTCCAGCTGCCTTTAAGTATACTGTTTTAGCTAATTACCTTTCTCTGCAGTGGCCTGCAACACCAAAATCTTTTCGACCATGGCAAAAAACTAATAATTATAATAATAATCTACAAACCTCCCTCCCCAGCAAAGGACAAAACCACTGCAACAATCCGCAAAATCCTTGATAAAGCAGGTGTGCTCAGAAAACAGACTTAGAATACCTCTATAACGAACACTGATAAGATTAGTTACACCCATGGTGTAACTAATCTTATCCCTGTCAGAACACTCCTTTGCTCATTCATTTTGACCACTAACACAATGTCAGTGAAGTGAAACAGCTTAAAGTTAATGATATGGTTTAATTTGATCCCACAGTGTTGTGGCACTGCACTTGCTTTTTGGTCTTTATATATAATAGTGCAAATTTATCATCTTACAACAGAGCATCAGTCGTTTTAAATAGGTAAGTAAGTGGTCATAAAGGTGATTATTTTTTCTGTTTTCATCTTAATACTTTCTCTCATTCGATTGTACTTTTGACTTGGACTTGATAAGCCCTGGTCTTGGACTCGAAAAAGGTTGTCTTGACTATAGCTCCAACTAGAAGTCAAAAGTCATAAAATAACCATTTTTTCCCCTCAACCCTTTCAAACGACCAATAGCTATTCAATAGGGTAAAGACTTGTCAGTGTGGCTCAAGACACAGTAATACAGAATTGTTAAACCCAACAGACAGCCACTTTAGACTACCAGGTCTTTCACAAACCACTTCACAAATTAGAGCTTCTATCTGGATTTCTGTTAATGACTCATAAATCATAGATACAGAGGAAATTGATCCAAAATCTTCTTGTCTTTTACATCCCTGAGTTTGTCTAAAATGGAGATATAGAACAGTGAAATTCTGTTTGATTTTATAAATCACAGTAAGTAACACTGTGCTCTGAACCACATCAAGAAGTCTGTATCATATTAATGAAGATCTGGTTGCAGGTTGACATAAGTTTATGTATTTATGGAAAAGATTTGGGTAACTAAGACTCCTGTACACTAGGCTTGCAGCTCCAGTTTTAAACTAAAGGAAAAATCACTAAAATCGTCATGGCTGATTGACTACATCTAGAATAAATAAGCCTGTAAAAATAGGGTTTTTTTGTGTACATTTTTTGTGATTTTTTTTTTTGTTGTGTAAATTGTTATTATTATTATTATTTTATTATTGTCTTTAAATGCTTATAAATCTACTTTTTATTAGCTGTTTATTGCTGCTGGCTGTGGTATGACTAATGTTCACACAGCACCATTAAAACAGATTTAACAAGGTTACTGCTCTGTCAGTGTTAATGTATGCTGCATTCAAGTTTGACACTGCCTTCTCGACAGTGCATTACTGTAAATGTCAGATGCATGTTGCATCATTTTTTTGAGTTTCATTCTAAGCCTCTTTTGTCTGCTTTGCAACAGTTATATCCACGGCACCCCCACCCCCTGCTGTTTGCCGTGTGGATGGTTAATGATGCTAAAGTCTGTCATGGTATTCTGTATGTAAAGGGCAGTGCTGCGTCAGAGCTTTGACTAAGTGCTATTGTTTTCTCTGTTGACTGATGTTGTTCTGTATCTGAGCCACAACTCAATGACCCTCCCCTGTCCATTTTTCATGCTGTCTCCTTACCAATGGCCTCTGTGCATGTAAGTAATATGGAGTGACTTTGTCGCTGTGGTTTATTTTCTCTCTGTCGCTTTCTGTCAGTGTCTCAGCTGTGGTGATGTTAACCTAGTTTTCATGTGTGCTTATTAGCCATGTCCATTTGTTTCTGTTGCGTTAACAACAGATAACAAAGCTCCTAAACCTGGCCCAGTGAGCTGTTTCAGTATATGTGTATGTGCGTGTGGATTTTTTTCCTTTCTGTTATTATGATGTTCTTGTATTTTACATCTTGTACCTATTCAAATGTCCATAACAAACATACACACCAAACATACCATTCACTTCTCAATCCAAAATCTGGAAACTAAGCTTCAAAAACAGCCTGTTTTAGATTAACTGTTTTGTGATGTCATAAAAAATCAACCCATCTGCATATATCCACCTCTTCAGCCAACAACAGTTTAGCTCTGCCCATTCACACTGGAGTTATAAGGAATTACTATATAGGTAAAGCTAACTTTGAAAAATAAATGTTTATTGTATGTCACAGTAGTTACATAAGCCAAAAAATCTGCTGAGTATTTTAGTCAATGATTAGTAGTTACAAGGGGTAAAATAGCCAGTGAGTGGGTACAAGGTAGATAAATAAACAGTATAGTTCAGTGTGATGTTTTATTACTGAATATTACTTTACTTTGTCACAGAAACACATGTACATGTAGAAATTGACATGACAGGCAAGGTATTGTGGTAGTATGACAACGCTAAGTGTGATAGCTGTTTTAGGTTAAGGAAATTTCTGTGTTTTCTCTTACTAACGCAAGTCAACATGACACATCATCTACTGAAGAGTAAGCAAATTATTTCTTAAAGAAAAAGATGACAACCTCTCATTCAACATTAGACTGTTAGCTTTAACATTAGCAACATTTCACTGAAGGTATTTTAGCTTTCAATAAACCAATTGGAAATGTCAAATATTTAATAAATTTTTTTCTTTCTTTTTGTTTTTTTAGAGTAAAAAAAACATGTACAAACCTGTCACAGCAGCTCTTATAACCAAATAGTCCTAAATTCTCACTATTCAGAATTTAAACAGTGACTAACAAATTTAGCAGAGCTGTCTTTTTTCTTTGTAAGCTAGTTTATTCTGTCTGTAGCTTAATGTATTGTTCTTCAGCCTGGGCAGATACCTGTGGTTATTGCTCCACAGTGCTATGTGCTTTAGGCATGTGTGAACTTGTACCTCACAAGTGTAGATTTAATGACTGACCTCTTAACAGCATCAGCTACTTTTGTTACACCAAACTACTCTTTGAATGAAGAGAAAACCAAGGCAGCCACTTAGAACAGAGCTGATTTGCATAAATCCCTCATAAGGCACAATAAGAGAAACAGCTTGCTAAAGTAAATTTAGTAAATTTCACACACATGAAAAATGTGTGATTATGTGAAAATTCGTTATCACATGCCTTTTTAGGGCAGGACATGAGACATGATTATATTATTGAGATCGTGTAATTTTTTTGACATTTTCGCTGAAAAGGGTATGCAACTTTTAATAATACTCTAAGATGTATTCATTTAGTGATTTTTAAACTACAATAAATCCAGTTAAACTGGATGCTGTCTTTGTAATTAAACATGCAATAGTGTATAATGATATTTTTATGATTTCCACTATTAGCTCAGAAAAGCATATCAGGTAATCATGTGAGGTGATTTATTAT
Organism: Arnoldichthys spilopterus; assembly: GCA_037974385.1. Classification (NCBI taxonomy): domain Eukaryota; kingdom Metazoa; phylum Chordata; class Actinopteri; order Characiformes; family Lepidarchidae; genus Arnoldichthys; species Arnoldichthys spilopterus. The sequence continues at coordinate 4,693,853 of JBBPDA010000003.1, forward strand.
AACAGTAATTATTGAGATATTTCCCAGCTCTACTTCACATGTGAATTATATGTGATTTTTGAGGTCATGTACAAATGAATTATGACTGTTTTGGCCAGGAGTAAACCTCAGGGACAAATTGAAATACAAGAACAATATAGAATATGGCCCCTTTAAACATAAAGCTTCTAGCCTGCAACACATCAAACGCCTTTAAAAATCTCAAGCACACAGGCACGTGTTTCAGGTCATGTGAAAGACTAGCATGAATCATTTAAGGCATCTATCTGGAGAGTAAGCGAGGAGTCTGCAGAGGATCTCCTTTCACATGGCAGCTACACAGACGGCCAACTGCAGTTACACACACACACGCACACACACGCACGCACACACACACTGGAGTCAGAATCAGCATACAGCACCTTCTTTTCCCTGCACATCTCTTTACTGCACTCCTGCTCATGCTAAAATAGCCCTGCAGGCCCCTTTACTTACATTAGGCACTTTCTTTTCGTCTGTTTAAAAATCCATTAAGGTCTCTTCCTGCTCTCTTACCCTCATTACACTTTTACCCTTGAGTTTTACCCTACTGACTGTGTTTTCTCTTTGATGTTAAATGTGCTTTGGTTACTCGTGATAGTTCTGCCGAACTGGAAACTTTCTTAAGTGAGCAGGGTAAATAGCAGGGTAGTGTGTGGTGGAGCAGATCTTCACTCATTTTGCCAGGGCCTCACTGATGTTTGGCTCATAAGTCAATGTAACTAGCGATCAAACAATTATCTGGAAGATTAATTGAGTAATCTTAAACATGAAATATATAAATACAAACATTTATTTTTGCTTAATAACTGAAATTTGTTACTATGAACAGGTATTAGATCCTGCTGGTGTGGGTTTCCTCTCTTTCAGTGATGCCCACAAAAGTGATTTGAGTTTAAGCTCCCCCTTGTGGTGAATTTTCAGACTGCAGACCTCAGCTTCATAATTATGTGCAGAGACCATGTTTATCATTCAAATTTCCTAAACTGAACAGTCTAAAACATGACTATAAATCAGTTACTTTTATTGAGTATTAATTCATAACCAAATTTGATTAATTGTGACAGTCCCACACCAAAACTATTGAAGTTTAATTTTGATTATACAAAAATATAATAGTCATTTGAATATTTATCAAATTAAAATTGGTATCTGCATTGTGTCCCTAATGTTTTCTGATACAGCCCCTGTGTTCCACTGCTGTTAATCTGAGCCCTGTAGCACACAGTCCTCTCAGCACTTTTCCCGAGCAGTGCAGTGATAGATGAACCACTGTGGCTCACTTGGGGATCCCGTGTCACCCAGCTGCAGTATCAAAACACACAACCTACCCTCTGCTTCCATTAGCCACTCTTACATTACTTAAGCTCACATGGGCAAGCGTGTTGACCTTACTATTCACACTCTGGTCCAGAGGTCTTAAGCATGAAAATAGCCCCAGCCACAGATATTACTTCTCACATAAATATACTCCTGTTTCATCCCTGGACAAAATGAACAGCTCAGCGAAAATGTTTTCCTTTAAAATATTCTTCTTACCCCAAATGCAATGCATCAGTCTTGTAAAAGCAGCTTGTGGACCAGTTAGCTACATTAACCTTGTAGCTCCAGTTTAAAAATAAAGAATTAAACTTGACACCAAACATTTCTTAGATTATGGGCAATGTTTAGGGTAAGGAGAAAAATATATAAATTTGATTTTTTTTTTTTGCTCAACTACTCCTTTAAAAAATCTTTGCACAGGTTGTTGAGACCTTTAGGTGCTTGTATTGGAACAGGTGAAATACTAAACTGTGCTGGACGATAAACTTTCATGGCCTGACTTTAGCCCCCCTGCCTTAGACGCACATTAGCTCCCTTTACTGGTCTATTTGGTTTTGTCAATATGTAGAAATGTTTTTTCAGATTTTTAGATCAAAATTATTGCAGTAGCTGCCTATATGGGGCTCAGTGTGTTAGTGTGAAAGAAAAGTGCTCATCATGTCTCATGAACCTTGACTGAATCTTTAAACCACTCTTTTTTCATTTTAGTGTTTGATCAACTAGACCTTGTCACATATGAAGAGGTTGTAAAATTGCCAGCTTTCAAGAGGAAAACCCTAGTGTTATTAGGTATGTATGAAATCAGATTAGGACTGAAATAATTGTCAGTCATTACTGATGAAAAATATTTATTTTGTTTACTATTCATCCACATTTTCAAAGTGACTAGAGGATGTTACAAGGCAGCAGTTCACCTATAAAGTTGCAAAAGGCCACAAAATAAGAATTACTATGGCAGAAAGCTCAAAAAGCATTTTCGTAAAATGGGTTTAGAATGAAGTAGTCACATACAACATATTCAAGTCTGACTCAGCTTTCCACAGAACCTCAATGTTACCTCACACCAGCTAATAGAAAAAATCCTCGTTAGATCAATCAGTAAGCAGTAGCTTTTCCTCCATGCTGGTGTTCTGACAAATCACACAGTGAGGTATTTGAATTAGCTTACATTACTCTAATAAAATCACTACAGCTACCATGTCGTATTACTAACACTAGTCACTAATATATCTGTTCTGTTCATTAGGAAATACTTAGCAGCTTTTGGGGGGGAAATGGTAGCTTGTCTCATTACTTCATTAACTACATTAACTAATTAGTTTAAGCTGCAGTTAATTCTATACATTTCACATAAAAAATACCACCAGCTGGAGTTACAGTTAGGAAGTAGCTCGTTACATTTATAGATCCCATTAAGGTCAATTAATTGATTGTTTGTCAGTTAGTTCATATGAAAAGTCAACTATGAAAATATTTTCGCAGCCTTATAAACAGATATTTCTGTTGTTCACTTAGCTGTATAAACTGAATTGTAACATCTATTCTGTTTACTCTTCATCACCCACAGGAGCACATGGTGTTGGCAGGAGACACATCAAGAACACACTCATCACTAAACACCCCGACAGATTTGCCTACCCCATTCCACGTAAGACACTGGATCTCACTTATTCATGCCGTTTTAACTTGTTACATTTTACTGATTTCAGTGATTTCTGATGTGCGTCCAACAATTACAGACACAACCAGACCTCCGAAAAAAGATGAGGAGAACGGGAAGAACTATTACTTTGTGTCACATGACCAAATGATGCAGGACATCGCTAACAATGATTACCTGGAGTACGGTAGCCACGAGGATGCCATGTATGGCACTCGGCTGGAGACGATACGCAAAATCCACGAGCAGGGCCTTATATCCATACTGGATGTGGAGCCACAGGTGACTGCAGCTGTTCACACTGTAAATGTATTTGGACACCACTGCAGTCTTCCTCATTATGCTGTTCAGTGTTTTAGCCTAATGAAGTTCACTCTGAAAGTTCAGCCAGACTGGGCATCCATGATGTTTATGGTTTTATGGTTCTGGTTCAGTGTAAGAGGAGCCCTGTTTTGTGTGTGATCATTCACAGGCTCTGAAGGTCTTGCGGACAGCAGAATTTGCTCCTTATGTGGTTTTCATTGCGGCGCCAACCATCACTCCAGGAATGAATGAGGTAAAATACAAAAAAACCTTTCTCTCTCTCTCTCTCTCTGTCTCTCTCTCTCTCTCTCTCTGTCTCTCTCTCTCTCACACACACTATCTTCTGCTCTTCCTCTCTCACTCTCCCACCCAGTCTCTTTTTTTATTATCTTTGGGTTTGTTTATGTTTGTCAGCTGAGCTGTAGTAAACAGTTCACGCTGTTCAACTCCATAGTTTTTTTCCTCTTTTGTTGAGTCTCTTTCTTTTTGCATGTGGTGTAAGCCCTGGCTTGCGTTTTGATTTCTTTTGCATTCCTTTCCACTTTGCTCAGCTTCCCAGGTGGTGCAGGAAGCTGCCTGTAAGTATTAAAGGAAGTGGGTTTGCTCCTAATGTAGTTCTCCTCTAAATCCACCTCAGATCTTACCCTACTTCAAAGATACAGAGATAACTCTAGGGTCCCACATTTAAAGACAACCTCCTGCAATATGATCCCCCTGTACTTCCCAGTACTCCAGTGCAGCAGAGCCTACTTTGTGCTACATGTTGTTTTAAATGTTATTTTCATACACCATTCAGCCACAACATTAAAACCACTGATAAAGTTAATAAGATTGATTATCTTTTCAAGGGATATATTAGGCAGCAGGTGAATGGTCAGTTCTTGATGTTGATGTCTTGGAAACCAGAAAAAATGAACTTGTATAAAGATCTAAGCAACTTTTAAAATGCCCCAATTGTGATGACTAGGCGACTGGGTCAGAGCATTTAATTTTCATTTCATTTGGCTGACGCTTTTATCCAAAGTGACTTCCAAGACATGGAGCAGTATAGTAAGACGGTACCTTGCTCAAGGGTACCTCAGCAGTGCCCGGGCTGGGGCTTGAACCTGCGACCTTCAGGTCCCAAGCGCAATGTCCTATCCACTAGGCCACCACTGCCCACCATTTCCCTGTAGGTTCTCAAAAAAGTGACTCAAGGACGACTGGTGAACCAGCAACCAGGTCATGGGCACCCAAGGTTCATTGATCTAGCCTGGCTAATTCAATCCAACAAAGAGCTGCTATAGCAGTAAAATGTGGTTTGGCCACGTAATGAGAACCTACACAAAATTGGGCATGTTGTTTTAATGTTATGGCTGATCTGTGTATAGTTCCACACTTCATCATCCTGGGTCATGATTTCATTATCAGAATCAGTGATGGCCTTTAACACTTGTATGTGTACGTATTTGACACTTTATTTGAAGGCTATAAACGTAGGCACTTGTCATTGTAAATGCACCGAAAAACATGTTTATAAAGCAATAGCAACAGCTTATGCCATTAATCACAGGTAAATTACATTGTATTGACATAAGAGGCCTTAAACAAGTGACAAACATTTGTTTCTTTTATAACTATTTTTATAACTATTCCCAAGAAATGGAACTCATGAGACAGAGACATGATTAGGAGTTCTGTGAAGGATTTTCATGTGTTTGAAGTGTTTGTCATGCCCTTGAAATTGTAACATATACTGTATATTCACATATGAAACTTCTGTAGAAGTAGAAATTGTAACGTTTATATAGTTGCCCCAGTGACCTGAAAGTTGTTGGTTCAAATCCCAAACTGGTAAAAGTACCTCTGCTCCTACACAGATGGGTTAGATTCAGAGGACACATTTCACTGTGGTGCATTGTATGCTGTGCTGTGGTGTGTTTGCAATGACAAATTATCACTCACAGTCTTAAATCCCCAAAATACACCTCTGGGTCAATGGGACCTTCACACCCATGCCATGCCCCACCCCCCACCGCCCACCCCCATGCCATAAGTGATGCTGACTTTTGCACATTTCCTTGTTTACAGTCTGGATGGTCCATTTTATTATTGGCATGGGAGAGCTCAAAGTTCATTTTTTGCTTAAATAAGCTGAAAGGTCGACTCATCTGACCACAGCAAGTTTTCACTGCCTTCCAGTCCTCTTTAGATTAATTGGGTTTCAAATAACTGCTGTGTTTCAGTATAGAGTTAGAATTTGTCTTTCTTTTGCATAATAGAGTTTCAGGTTTCATTTCTTGATACAGCCATGGCCTGTGTTAAGTGACAGCTGTTTTCTGAATTTCTGAATTATGGCTTTATTTATTACAGTAGCTTGACTTATTTTATGCTGTGTCTTGTGAGGGCTCAAAGGTTTTCAGCTTTGTCATACAGGGACTTTTTTCAAGACTCCCTGAATCTTTTTTACAATATTATGTACTGTGGATGATGAAAGACTTCAAATGATCTTGTGTTGACAAATGTTTTTTTTGAAGTAACTGGAAGTGGTGTTTGGCACAAAGTGATGAGCCACGAAGTTCATCGATGAAAACACTGCAAATCTTTTCTTTTAACTTTTTTTAGTTAAATTAAAGTTCAGTAAAGGTCATCATTAAAGAGTTAATAAATCACACATTCTGTTTTTATTGCATGTTATAAAAATCATGTAATGAAAAGCTTTTCTGGAAATGGGGTTTGTAGATAACCTTCAAATGAACTGTGATCTTGGTAAAATAACACTTAACGCCTGTTAAGTATCAATGGTGGACCCCAACCCACAAACATACATTTTTAAAATATCCTACATTATTGAGCTTCCCCTTTTGTCCTTTTTCGGTATAGCAGCACAAGTGTGTTTGTGTATTCACTCTTAAGTATCTTCTGCCTGAACAGGGAAAGGAACCTTAGTCTTACATGTCTGTGGTAGTGGTGTACTATACTACACTCCATAAGAGAAAGATAATAAGAATTTCACCCACATGTAGCAATGCATGTGCAAGCTATATAATGGGTGTAAAATTATTGTATTACTATATTGAAATAATTGAATTTTAAAAGATTTTCATTTATCTCCAGATAATATACTGCATTCTAGTGCAATATACATCTGGTGGGATTTGACTGTAATAGGACTGCAGACTGAACCCAGTTTAGTTGATTTTATTTTTATGTTTGTATTTATTTTTGTATTTATTTTTGAGGAAATAGCAAAAGCTGCTTATGCAGACAGCAGTTTGCAGTGCAGGCTTGGTTCTTCTCTATACATGCTCTATATCACCACAGGGCCTTTCTGTTTCTCCTCTGGTTCCCACCTGTCGCCTTTTTTCTTCCTTCACTCACTGTTTGTTTCTTTTTCTGCAGGACGAATCACTCCAGCGACTGCAGAAAGAGTCTGAGATCCTCCAGAAGACCTACGCACACTACTTCGACCTGACCATCATCAACAATGAGATAGATGAGACAATCCGGCATCTGGAGGAAGCAATAGACCTGGTGTGCACCACTGCCCAGTGGGTGCCCGTGTCCTGGGTCTACTAGAGCATCCCTAAACAGTCCTACGGTCTACACCCCATCCCCAGTCTCTCTGCCATGCTTCTCTGCAAAAAACAAATGAAAAGAAAAGAAAAAAGAACAAAACATCGTTCTCTAAAACCCTGCCTCCAATTTTTCAGAAACCTCAGTCAGTCCAATCTCAGCCCCATTTAGACGTAATGTTGTATAAAGAAAATAAATTCCTGAATGTTGTCATGTCCTTATAGATGGGATGCAGCATTTTGTAGACTTTTGGTTTAAAGAGACAGTATCCTAATCCTTTATTTGTTTGTATGTTTGTTTGATTCTTCCTTGACATAAATCTGTATACATTGTTTTAAAGTGCTGTTTCTAGTCAGAGCGGAAGCATACACACTACAGCAACAACTTAAAGAATTTTATCCATTGGTAACCTGTACGCTTCCATTAAGTCATCTATCGCACAAAATCTCATCATCTTTTTCACATGGCTTATTTGTTTCAGTGCCGTTTCATACATCGTCTCCTGTTAAATCACTTTCAAGCCAATCAACTCAGATACTGTCTCTCTAAAAAATAAAAAAGTACATAAATGTTTTAGATCTGAGGTCTCATGCATGTGAACATTTCAGCAGTCAAATGCTTTTACATGCTGTCAGTGTTACCAGTGTCAAACTACTGTTATCCCCAGCAGAGAACATTCCATTTGTCTGGACAAACTCGCTGTCTGACCCAGGCAATCCACTGGAGAGAGAAAGAAAAAAAAGACCTATGCACATCCTTTGGGCACACTGAGACGTTTTGGGCAACTTTCTAACGATGTCTTTTTACCAGCCATGAAGTGAGATGTGTTGATGGTCTCAGTTAAAGTTGTTGTAAAATCAAAGTGGGGTGGGGGTGGGGAACAAAAAGAAATATATTCTAATTTTGCCATTTCAGAAATGTGTTGTCAGAGAGTATTAATGTCGAATCAAAAGGAGAAAAAAAAGGTCTGATTTTTATTCCGTGTGTAACTGTTGCACTCAGAGGTGCATTCAACTTTGCAAAATGAACTGTGTTGCAAAAGAAGCCCTGGTTCGTGCATCTGAATGATTCTGTACTTGACAAACTGTTTACTTTCAGACTGCCCTGTGTAAATTCCTTTGCTGACGGCTGACCAGCTCTTCAGTATGAACAGTTTTTTAAATATATTTCCTTTTCTGTGGTGAAGAAGCTCAGTGTCATCTGCTCTGTGCTCAGTGCTGTGCTGGCTGTCTCTGCTCTTATGGTTGGCTGCTGTGTGTGTTGGCAGAGGAGGAGTGAATGGAAACATTTCTCTGAGGCTTTTTTTTTTCTGGTTTTTTTTTTTTTCCTGCAGCTGTGGTAGGTCACATCCTGCCTGCCCATCTGAGCATGACTGCATGTAGGATAAATGCCCAGGTGAGAGAGAGAGAGAGAGAGGGGGCGGTATGGAGAGAGTGAAAAAGGAAAGAGACAGGAGAGAGATAGAGATATGAGATGGTGAGTGAGAAATGCAAGAGAGAGAAAGGAGCAAATGAAAGAAAGCAAGAGGGATGTATGAGAAAAAAAGAAACAAGGAAGGAAAAAAGATAAAGTGTGTGTTAAGTATGTGAGTGAGAGAGACAATGAGAGTAAGAGAGTGTTACCTTCTGTGTTCATCAGGTTCCCTATTGGCTGGACACACTCCTGCACACAGCTCTAAAGAGGAGTGGAGAGGAGACGAGTGCTGGCTGTACACTATAGGCAACAAACTTTTTTTTGATTTTTAAAGATATGCCAGTTTGAAAACAACCAGTGCATTTATTACCATCTAGTTTAACTATGTTATGTTGTTTTGGCCCAAAATGTTCCAAATTCCTTTCCCAATCCCACTACCACCCATGCCCAAGAGTCCAAGACAACATAACTGATCTCCCTGTGTCTGGATGGGGAAGGTGGCCCTCCCTCTCCCCCATGAGCATGATGTTAGCTAGCTCTGGCATGTTCTCCTCCAAATGTGTTGAACTGTCCAGTGGTGTTGCGGCAGCAGCAGTTGGAAAACATGCAGTGATACTTCAGGTGTCTCTAAGGAGGCTGCTAGCCCTCACCATCCCAGTTTAGTAGTGTGGTGTGATTAGGGGAGACCTTAGAAGATAGAACTGGACTGAACCATTTAGGATGCAAAAAACGGAAAAATCCATATTCTATCTTTAAATACGCTGGTTTGCACTGATGTGCCTTTATTTAATGTATAAACCCCATTTTCAGAAAAGTTGTGATTTTTTTAATGAAAATGCAATAAAAACAAAAATGTGTGATCTTAAACTTAAGTGATAAAAGGTTTTCAAGATTTTGACATGGAAGCATGCATTGGGATTTTAGAGACATTCTGCTTTCAAGGTGATGTTTTTTCCTGGGAATTACATATTATTTCAGCAAGACAAAGATAGGCCTCATTCTGCATGCACTTGTATCAAGGGAGTATGGACAAAAATTTTGCTTGCAGAACAACAATTAGTATCTTCAGTTCCTACATTATTAAACAGTGTGATGTAACACAGTGGTAAACATGTCTGTCCCAACTTTTTTGAGTGTGTTGTAGGCGTCAGATTCTAAATTTGTTTATATTTACAAAATACATTGAAGTTGATCAGTGAAAACATTGGAAATCTTTTCTTTGAATTCCAATCATTAAATAAATGTTTTAAAAATCTAAATTAATTTCAATAAGTAAATACATTTTTAAGAGAGATATCAAATCACACATTCTATTTGCATTTTATGAAAAATCTCAACTTTTCTGGAAATTGGGTTTATATTAAATGGGAAAACCAGTACACAGTATGCAAAATTGCTTTAGTTCATCAGGACCATCTGAGTGTGAGAAGAAGGTGGATATGATGAGATTTGCCATAGTGTCCAAACTTCCTTCAGGAGCATCTGGATATTATGGGCCAGTGTGTTGAGTTTAGAGCTGGAACCTGCCTGTTAGCAGTTATGTTAGACATTCTTCTACTAGACTTTGAGAATAATGGAAAAAAGGAGTTTAGACTAGATTTAGACACATTACTGTTACACAAACCAAAGCAAAGTATTTAGAGCAACTGCTCTGAGCGCAATCAGGTAAGATAAAGGCCAACTGCTCCTGTCCTGTGCTGTAGCCTACTGACCTGTGATAATATATAATATCAGTTCTGCTTTGACCCTGACACTAGCTCCTGTTGGTGTGTCTGTGCTAATCAGCAGTGTTATGGGGACACATTTCTATGGAGTTTACTGTGAATTATTAAGTGCTAAGCTAACATGAGAAGTGAGAAGGTTCACTGAGAACTAAACCTACTTACAAAATCAGTTGTACATATGTGTAATATGTTAAATTCAGCATAACCTGTAAAGAGTAATCAAAATGTGCAGAAGTGTCCTCTCTGTGGAGTTTGTGTACTTAATTCACTTAGAAAATTAACGAACTCTCATTTGACAAGGGGAGCCAATACTTCTGCATACAACAGTAGTTCGTTGACATACTGCCCTGATGTGATTTAAGACCATACCAGAACCTGCTCAGAAATGTTCTGCAGTTCTGCTTCTGTTTAGCTAATGGATTACTTGATCCCTGATTAACCGATGGATTAATTTAATGGTATAAATGAAAAAATCAGTCATCCAAGAAGAGCTCCCAATGAAGTCTCTTACTAGGTCAGACCAAACTTCTTGAAACAAAAGCACTTCACTGTGACTCAGGGGGCCCAGCCTGTGACTCATGGATTAATTAGAGACTTTGTTTCAGAGTCAATGGCACCGATCAGCCGATTAATTCACATTTACAATGCCACAGTGTTGCTGGGCTTATACCATACACTAGCTTTATTGAGGGTTACACTCAGCATGCATCAAAATTATAATGCACATGTATTACAATAGCATTTTCAAACCTTAATGGCACATCTAATTAGGCTAAATATTTGAAACTGAATCCGTTTTAAAAAAAAGCAAACTGTGGATACAGTGTCATACACCTACACATGCACAAACTGGTTTTACATGCTGTCAGACTGACAATGCTTGCAGGATGACATCACCCGTTGTTAAAGCGTCTTAGAACATTAAGAAAACATCCTGTACTGTACAGTATATA
>JBBPDA010000003.1:4705809-4719969 GCA_037974385.1 Arnoldichthys spilopterus
CCGGAGATGTTAACCGGTTTATAAATCAGGGCTAATGGTGATCTTGGTGGATGCTAATCCTGGCAGCTATCCGGCTGCTGGGACTTGGAGAAGCACGTAGGCCGATGATGTAAAGCTCTTACCCCCTCTGGCAGGTCGCCCACGTTGCCCAGTGGTCACTGCTGGCTTAAGGGGTGACGGGCTCTTACTGCTCGAACACCAACAACCGAAGCTCTCTTATCGCCGTGGCCTCGTTCTGGAATATTCCAAGAACCTTCCTTTAATAGGGCCGCCACTGATTTATATCTTTCACCTGTAGCGAATGTAGCAGGGTTGGTTTTTTTGGGTTGTGCAGAGGATACTAAGGTAGATTTTGAGATCACACTATTCGTATTTAGTACATGGCATGACTGAGGATACGACGAAGTGTTCTGTGCTTGTAGGGTAGTTCTTACGTCCTGTAAGACAATACTGAAGACCTGGGTTGCCTAAAAAGACATGACCTTTACCCTATGACACCAGGACCTTTACCAGATTTGGTTATAGGCTATCCTGGTACAGAAGTAGTCCAGTTCATGGAATGGACCACTGGTGTCACGATCATAGGAGCACAAGGCAATGATAAAGCCATTCCATTTGGTTAGGATACAGAGCAGCTTAGAGAGCCGAGTGCAGCTAAGCCTTGCGTTAAAAGAAGATTAATGCATTTATTAAAACTAGAAACGTCTACATTTACCCGCTTGAAAGAATCATACGAGAGGCAAGCGTGCACCACCATCTGTTAAAGTGACAGCAACAAGAGTCGATTTTACTAAACATTACCTGCTCACAAATTACATCAAGTTATGCAACAAAGCAAAGCGTGAAGTATGTTCCATTATAGCCACTGATGCACCACTGTGTCTCTTCCATAATACTATAACCCGTCATAACACAGTGGTTATATTTTTAAAGTACATTTTTAGGTAAATACTGCCTCTAGAGCAGGGGTGTCCAACGTTTTTGTCTCTGGGAGCCAAAGTACAATATTTGTGGCAGCACAAGGACTTGGTGATGCAACAGCCATTCTTGGCCAAGGTTCCAAGCATAACTGGCCTTGCTCTCTCTCTAGGTGGGTAGGATGACCTCTCTCCTTGATTATCCAGCGTGATGCCCTCCAGCACAGGTGTTTGTTAGCTGATGTAACAGTATTGGTGGTTAGTGTTCTCCTCCAAACATGCTGAGCTGTCCACATAGTGACATTCTGTTAGTAGCAGTTTGAAAAGGTGCAGTGGTGCATGGAAGCACATGCTAGCCTTCACCCTACTAGCTCAATAGCATCATTGAGACCCAACTAATGGGAGAGAATTTACTATGACTAAACTAGGGAGAATACTACGGGGAAAAAATATGAAATAACAAATGAAGTAGGAAGGTAGAATTTATGGTAATATTTTTTAATGGATTTTTATACTATGGCTCTGTGCAGCATTCTGTAGAGATTCCCTATTAATTTAAATTGTAGTCGAGGCCTAGGCTTAATCTCTGTCCAGGAAACTGACTCTATATTTTGTCACTAAAATACAGTTAAAAATACTTTAACTAAACATTAAAATAAATTAAACTATTGACTAAGTTATATATAGTATAAAAATATGTTTCTTATCTTATTGGTGAAGGCAGGTAAAAGGTCAAATCAAACATCTTCATGGGCCAGTTTGGGACAGTTGGGGTAGCCCTGCTCTAGAATCATACTAGTACAATGACATACACTTTTGGTGAATCAATGACTGTATATGCCAAATCTTGAGCCTGTAAGTGTTCCTAAAGCTCAAAATGCACTGTTATTGGAAAGCACATTTCATGTAATAGCAATTAAACAGTCATTTTCAATCTCTATGGCAAGTGTAATCATGCTACATAGTGTTAAACTAATATGTCACTTGATGTCTGTACATTTTAAAAAGCAAATTAAATGTCATTCTGAAAACACACCAGAAAACCATACACCCACATCTGTGTGTACTGCTGCAATAGCCTGTTAAGATTCATTCAAACAAAATGAAGATCTAGAACAACTATCTTTTTTCCCCTAACAGTATCACATTTTGGAGAAAGTCTACGAAACCACAGCCACTGACATTTGCTTCTTTTGTTGAGACGTACAATCTGCTAGTCCAGAAAAAGATCTCTTGTCTGCAGAGTCTAAATGCTTCTCTTCCTAGTTGTTGGCAAACTCTCTCTCCTTCCATGTGTCAGGCTTTCATGAGGCATTAATAAGACTGGAAAAAGAGACTGTGTCAGCTTGGAGGAGGAACAGACATGCTAGCAGTAGAGGCAGAATCTGAGCAGCACTAGACGACCTGTACCTGTGGGCTCCAGACACCTGGCCCTCCGCTGGCTCCACCAGGGTGCCGTTCCTGGGACCCTCTGTCGAATTCCCCATTTCCTCCCTCAGTTCTTGGTGAAGTAGTTTAGATATCAAACTGTTGAACTTGTTCTCAGTGGTTGGGTAGTCTGGGAAGGCTGTGGTCAGGTTGAGCTCAACTGGGTCCACACAAGTACCATTCAGACGGGCATAGATGACTTCACTCAGGTCCAAGCCAGCTACTGAAGAGGGGGAAGCGCACGGGATGTCCCTCACCAGCTTATAGCTCTCCATCCACTCCTTCAGCCACTCTAGCTCACAGTTGCACTCCCATGGGTTGCGGAACAAGTAGAGGCGTCCAATGAAATAGATAGGTTGGAAGACAGAGAAAGGCAGCGTAGTCAGGTTGTTGCTGTTGAGGTGCAGCGTCATCAGGCTGGTCAAATTCTCAAAGGCCCCCACCTCGATAAAGGACAAGCGGTTCCGGTCCAGATAGAGCACTTCCAGCTCCACCAGGTCACCAAACCAGTTTTTGGAGACATTGGTCAGCAAATTTCCACCCAGATTCAACATCTTGAGACGGCTGAGACACTTAAAAGACTGCTGGGGCAGGTCAGCCAAGAGGTTGTCGTTCAGGTAAAAGTTCTCCAATCGCTGAAGGTCCTTGAACGCCTCATCATGAATGACGCTGATGCGATTCTCTTGTAGGTTGAGATACTTGAGGTTGCTCAGGCCCAACAGTGAGTTGTAAGCCACTGCTTCAATCTTGTTGCGCTCCAAGTAAATGTGTGTCAAATTTTCCATCCCTCGTATGGCACCTGGTATGCGCCTGAAATTGTTTTGGAAGCAGAGCAGCTCTCTCAGGGATATCTGCTCCAAGAAGATGCGGTCAGGCATGTTGAAAAGGTTGCAGTCAGAAAGATCCAGGCGCACCAGCCGTTTGAGCGAGGTGAAAGTGCGAGTGTGGAGATAGCGGATGTACTCATTGTGGGCCATCTTGAGTTCCAGCAGGTTGGGGAGCCCTTTGAAAGCTCCTGGTGTGATGAAAGAAATGTTGTTGTGGTCCAGGGAGAGTGACTTCAGTGAGGGCAGTGTGCCAAAGGCTCGCTCACCCAAGAATTTCAGGCTGTTCTTATCCAGGTTGATGGAGGAAGCCTCGCAGGGGAACTCTGTGGGAAGCTCAGCCATATTGACACGGTCACACAGCACGGTACAGCTTTTCTCCTGAGTGCATGTGCAGCTTGGGGGGCAGGAGCGGGTACAGGCCCACAAAGCCACGCCATGCGGCAGCATCAGGAAACACACTGTGGGAGAGTCGACAAAACTTTAGGAAGCTTCTGGTGTTAGTTACACATGCTCGTTTAATGTTGTGTTTATGTTTTAACTTTTATTTTTAAATATACTATATTAGGTACAAAATATGGACATGGTTCCCTTTTCTGGTCCTAGATTACCCCCTCCCCTGCATATTTTGTTTTTTTCCCCAGCTCTAACATACCTGACCCATTTAATTATTCACTTTACCAAGCTCTAAAAGGCATCAATGGACCAATAGAAGTGCTCCAATATGATTTGGAATAAAATATTAATTTCTGTTATAAGTATCCCTTATAATTTCCCTGTAAAGTTACCATTTGGAAGATATGAGGTTTTGCTCCAAAAGCAACAATATGATAAATCAGGAAGGCATTAAATGTACAGGATAGGACTACTCCTGGATCAAAACGATGAAAACAAGAAAATTGAACTATGCAGATCAATACAGCTAGCATTTTTATTATTAGGTGGCATCAATGATAACAAAAAGGAGCATAAAGTAGTTTGGTCAGAGATCAAATTCTGAGGGAAATCAGTACATTGCAAAATGACATCTTGCTAAGTGAAATAATCTTGACACTAGTCAGTATATCTAATATTATTTAGTCTTTATTTTTCTACTTACTTCAACACGGTTTTACTTAGGTTCAGTTTTTTATTATTTTATTGTCAGCTCATTTTGCTTAAGACAAGCAAAAATACTGAAGTACAGTACTGTGCAAAATGCACCTGTGCAAATAGTTTTAATGCATTTATCTGAGCGATGAGTGTCTTTCTGTCAGAAAAAACACAGGTTATCATTAGAATGCAAGCCAACAAATAAGTAAACAGTAATAAGTAACCACATTTGTTTTATTTGTTACAAACGTAGAAGGTTAGAAGAACTTTGTCTCCAAATTTCTCCTCAGTGTCTGGACTGACTGAGCCAAAGCAGAAATTGATGGTAAGTAATGCTGGGCTCCCATGAGGAGTGGTCTGGAAATAGTTTAATCATAATTGTATTATTGTCATTTGCATTTATTCTATTATTAGTGTCTTTACTGGAAAAACACACTGAAGGCGATATTGATATTTGCACAGTACTGTAAGTTATAAAGGTTGGTGTACTATGTTGTCTTATAGATCTTTTTTTCAGTTATTTGCTTTGCCTCATAATTTGACCCCTGATGACCAGAACATTTATTTTTATTCACTGCATCTATTGCCAAAAACCAGTGAATGCAGGAATTATCATTACCAGTGATCATTTCATGTTACTCTAGTGACTTAATCCAGACTCTACTGTCTGTTAAAGGTATGTTTGAAGACCTAAGTGCCAAAAACACCCTGCCACATCTTAAAGTCCCTTGGAATAATTTAGACAGTTATGCTGAAGTGTAGTAGCTAGTTGGGTGGGAAGTGAAGAAATTTTGCTTTCCCTTCAATAGGCTTGAGAAGATTAATAGATTTACAGAGAGCACGAGCATGAGGAATCATTTACTCTAGCAGTCGAAGGGACTGGAAAGTGATTTTTTTTCTGTTGCCCTACACAGTAAAAATGATTACAGTGATTAAGAAACGGCCAGACTGGAGCTTAAGGAAACACTGCAGCATTGATTATTCCCTGGACTTTCTGTCTGGCTATAAAAGTGCAGTTCATCTGATAAATTGCTGCACCTGACACAGAGCATGACCCAAAACTCAATGATGACAAGCTCCTGATCTCAGCATGTTAGTTTCCCCCCAAGAATTCCACCAAACTCTTCTAGATTACAGAAGAAGCAGGTCTGTTCAAAGATGTGTAGTACTCACCGGCTAGAACAGTGAAAAACATTGCTGAGCCTTTTCACCTGTGGCATGTCAGGATGAAATGCCTGAAATGAAAAATAAGCCATTATGTTACTGGGAGGTCTGTTTAAGACTGCTCTGCTATCTTTGGTGGGAATTTGTCAATCTGAGTATTCTGGCCCAGTGTCGATATCCAGTATTATGCACAATGTTAAGTCAAAGTATGTACATGATAAGTAAGCATAGTTAATTATAGCATTTTCTGCACATTTCAGTGCACAGTTTCTATGTATTTGTGGAGTTTCAAATATCACAAATACAAAAATATAACATTTTCCTTTGACATTTGCACAGACCACATTTTATGTGAACTTGTAGATATGAAAGTCTTTTTACTTGCAGGTAGATTTTCATTTATTTGCACAACACAGTGCATTTTAACTCTGGGGTCACTTCTATGTGCTGGGAGGCAAAAAATGTTTCATCAAATATCTGTTTGAATTTTCAGTCAAATCTAGACAGTGGCCTAATTTTTTCCCTTTTTTGTAACAACTATGATCCAATACCACTAACAACAACCCTAAAATACATGTGCATCAGGATAAAAGGCAATTCAGTTATCCAAATAGGATTTTGGGATTGGCCGGAGTTAGAAGTGTTGTATTCTCTGTACGTCACTTCTAACACTTACATTTCTCTGAAATGCTGATCCACATAATTCTAGGCCTATTTTCTACATTTTATAACATCCACAATCTTAGCAAGTGAAATGGTTTCATTTCAAAACAATAAATCTCTGTTTTCACTGAGTGTAAGATTACCTCTATATATTTTGACCCCACACTGATCATGGGGGAAAGCAAAGCTTACTTAGTAAGATTTCTTCAACTGTAAGATCTAGTCAATTACATCACCAACATCACAAATACCACAATTTAAACATGAAATAAGCATCAATGTGTTCCCATGGACAACCAAAAGATACAGGGATGCAGGTCTTTCATCCGTATCTCTTGGAAATACTAAACTGCTGTAATCAGATACGCAAGTGGATTATAAAATGTACTGTTTGGAGTTTTCCATATTGTAAGATATTTAGGAAGACTGAAGCTACATGTTGCTTTTTTGAAGAAATCTTACTAAACCAGCCCCAATGGCTGATTACTTTTGCTCCTTTATGTTTTTACATCTAATTCTCAATGCTTTTCTGTAGTTTCTCTATTTTTGCTTGTTTTGCTGTGTATCAGCATTAACAGATGTTATAAAATATCAGACATGGGCTCATCCTTACTTCTATATTACCCTTTTCCAGTCCACAAACACTGTCAAACAGAATCACTGGTTACACTGCAGAAAGGCTGCTTACCTGCTGATCAACTGCAACATGCATCCAGCTAAAGTGACACCTAGTAAAAGCATCTCCATGAGTCCACTCTGACATGTCACGCTGTCAACACCGTGTGTTTCCAAGTGAACGTCTGAATGGATTTAAAGGTCCTGTCTCTGAGAGGGGGTGTGTATGTGTGTGTGTGCACACACTCACTAAGCAGCACTCCCTTTCCAAAAGCCATCACTTAATGGCAGAAAAATCCTCTAGATGGCTGTGGGATTATAGCTGGGTAAAACTGTGTTGGGAGATCAGCAGCGGCTGCCTGTGCAGCCTGTGTGGTGTGTACAGATTACAAGCCTCAATCTTCTTACATCAGCCAGCAGACGGTGGATACAGGGTGCCATAGCAAACTTTTCAGGAAACCTTAACATCTGCCGGGTGCGCATTAATGCCTTCATTAAAGACATTCTCTACTCTGCTCGATGTCCTCATGCCTCATGGTGTGTGTGATCGGCGCTTTAGTGATATGGATACTAAGAGGGTTTGAAACAGTCTACAGGACAGTTTCCGCAGCTCACCTCAGATGTGCCACCATTCCCCACCAACTTAGGAAGAGGAGAGCGTTAAGAAACCTGGCCATTAAACCTACAGGAAATCTAAATTGAGTGATCAAAATTGAGTTGGTCCCTCATTTGCAACTGTAACAGCTTCCACTTTTCTGGAAATGCTTTCCACAAGTTTTTGGAGAGTATCTGTGGGAATATTTTCCCCATTCATCCAATAAAGCACTTGTAAGGTCAGGTCTGACAAAGGTATTTGATGGGTTTGAGGTGAGGGCTCTGTAGGAGCCAGTCAAGTCCTACACACTCAGCCAACCATGTATTTATGGACCTTGCGTTGTGCACTGAGGCAGTCAGGCTGGAACAGAGAAGGAAATTCCCTTAAAACTGGCCAAGATGTCTTGGTGTGCTGATGCGTTAAGATTTCCCCTCACTGAAACAGGGGCCTAGCACAACCCCTGAAAACCAACCCTCTACAATGGTCACATCTCCATCAAAGTTTACAGTTGGCACAATGGGGTCCAGGCAGGTTAATATTCTCCTGGCATCCATCAAAACCAGACTCACCTTCTCATCGGAATTGAACAGATTGAGTTGTTTCTGGTTTTCCTAAAAGTGCCATCCTAAAGCACTACACTTGAATTCACTGAGCCTTGCATAATGAGCCATTATCGATATCAATATGCAGTATTGACAAGAGACAATATTGCATAGCAGAATGAAAGTTCCATTCCAACTCATCTGTAGCTCATATATGTGTAGGGAAACTATTACATTAGCCCCCATAAAATCACAAACCAACACTTTGTTTCTAAGCAGCTTCTGGAATGGGACTTCTCCTCCCCCGTGCTACAACAACACTAATTATTAATAATCATATCAGTTCTTTTCTGATGAAATACACAGAAAAATGTTCTGGAAATAAGACAAAGGACAATGAGGTCAGGAAAGAATGAATTTATGTTGTAAACAAACTTAAGCCAATTGAATTCCAAACAACGGCAAAAAATTTTAGCCACACTATTAACAGCTGCTACATGTTTTTTCCCCCATTTTTGCTACATTGAGTGTTTTAGAAAACATGCTTGGTTTTGTAAGGAATTAGCATTTCAAACTTTTATTTTGGTAAAATCATACAATAAATGCACAGCCGAGTCTTCTCATGCAGTGCATAGCTTCTACATACACTACTACATAAAGCAAATCCTAAATCTAAGGTGCTCTGGTCGGTTCTCAGGAAAGTTAGCAACCCTTAGCAATAAGCTCCTTTCTATCTCTGCAGGTGACGAATTCAAGACTGCAAATCCACAATAAGCCTTATTGCTGGCACTACCACTTGCTAACCACTCCTTAGAAGCCCAAACCCAGAGGCACCATATATGCAAATGCAACAATAGAGAAGAACCACATGTGTAAGATTGCCATGTGCCAGATTTTCACTGAAAACAAATTGTAACAGAACAGAATCCAATTTTTTAAGAAAAAAAAGGAAAAGAAATAAAAATGCACATTTGGAGAAACTGGACACTTTTGCACCAATACATTTAAGAAATTATTAGGTCATTTGAACACTTTATTCCAAACCTTGGCATGTTTCCCCGCCCCCATTTCCAATTTTGAGAGCCAATCAGTAATTGTATAGAAATATGGCCTATAGGCCTTCAACAGCTGTGGATACTGACTGAGTCCAATATGTCTGAAACATTAAAAAGCTCACACTACCCCGAAGTATAGAAATTTCACGCATACAGGTGACATTCAACATTCAAGTGCCAGTGTTTTTGAACTGTCTTTTGGTCAAGTTTCTTGAAACTTTCAAAGAATCACTTTGAGGCTTACAAAAATAAATATTTCTCAAAAAATGCTTAATAAATTACACAAAACTAGCAGCAAAAGTAGAATCTAGAAATCTGTGTGCAAATAGCTAAATTCCCCACTGCTGATCCCCCTGGTCCCAAATAAATCCTGGTAAATATTGAGATCCCTTCCCCTTTTGTAAACAAGCTGCGTTTCTATCTCTTCATTCACAATATTTGGAAGCTTGAGGACACGCACTCAAGACATTTATATAAAACTCTAGATGTGCAATAAAAGAACTTTGTAAAACTTGATGGGCACAACATACATGGGCCTAGACCTAACTTAAGTAGCACCATTCATCTTTAAGTTCTCAATACTGTCAGTGCATCCGCTTGAATTCATCAATTTTAAAAAAATGTCAAGGCACAACACACTTGAGAAGAAAAATCTATTGCACTTAAGTTAAATGCCTTTTTCTCCCCCTCTCTGAAGCTTCCTTCCTCTTCAAAGGAAGCTGAACACTGGCTCTGTGGCCAATGGTTAGTTTACATCAGAGCAGATGAACTCCCGGAGACGACAGCATTAAAATGTACCACAAGGAGGGAGAACCTGTTTTTTGGCCACCACACAGTGATCCTGACCGCCACAATGCAGTAAAGCCCAGTTGCTCACTAGGCCCAACTCAGAAAACCCTGTGCATTTCTGCCAGTGCCTCAAAAAGAACTCACAGCCCTCTCTGAATGCTTCTGCCTAGGAAAAAAGGAGCCATGCCTCCAACGCAGCTTGAAAAGAGAAAAATGTAATAAAGTAAAGCCTGTGACAGAATTTATCCTCTGCCCTTGACCAAAAAACAAAACACTAGCATGCGTATATGACCAAAGTGGCCATGACAAGAGGCAGGGCCGCTTTGGTACTATGGTCCGTTTGAAGCCGTTTGAACTTTGCCTTCAAAATGGCAGGCATATTTTTGTTTTTTGTGAAGAAACATTTTTTTTTTCATCAAAACTCTTTTTTCCACTAAATAATCCTCCGCTTTCGTTTTCAAAATGTTTCAAGAAAAAATAACAAAAAACGCCCACTTACAGTGGCTAGCATGTGGTACTTACTAGCTGCCATAACACTGTCAAGTCAATTAAAAGCAGTGGAGTAACAAGTTACTGCACTGTATAACTTTAAACAACAGTGTCAATTAACACTGAGTGTTTATACCAGTTTGTCATGAATATTCTTATCACAACTGGAATGGCCTTTTTGGAGATTACCGTATCCCTAAATAGGTGCCTATCCAGGATAGAGTGAGCAAAACAAAAACAACAAAAAGAAGTCAGAACTCTTTGTCCTTTAGAACAAAAGTTGCCACACAGAGGAATCAACACTTGAATCCACCGCGTCTGTGCTGGTTCCAGGAGCTGTTGGTTCTCTGGCCTGTATTGTAGGCTACATGATATCCCTGTGACAATTTGAAGTTCAAATGGAACTGTGACTCATTTGAGCCACACTATCCCGTTGGTTGCCAAGGTTTGATTAAGTACAAGCTTTTATATGCCTTTACAACAAAAAGAAATCGAGCTCTTGGCCAAGTTCATTCAGTGAAATGATGAAACAAAATTCCTGTCTAAATTTAAAGGCACAGTACATTAACATATAAATGATCCTCATCTTGTTTTGTTGTCGAAAAACAAAGAAAGAAAAGTGCAGTTGAAAACTAAGTCCAAGATTGTATATCAAACACATAACTGGGCGTCCAGGTTTTCTATCTGAAACTGACGCTCTGTTTCTGCCACGTGCCATTCTCTCTCTTTAAGCTCCATTCAGAATGCAGACAGAGAATCACAGCGTGTAATGTACTGCGAGTTCTTAAAGCTACACAGGGCGTTGAGTCTGGCTATGTTAACATGTGGTTTCCATTCAGCTAGTTTGGCATGGTGACCCGCTGCATTGACATTTAGTTGCCCCACCAGTCCACTTGGGTGTAGTTTCCGCCATAGTTTCCATAACTTCCCCCATAGCCATCACTGACAAAATTTCCAAAGCCACCTGAGAAAAATGAGACAAAAGACAAAACCAAATTAACAGGTCTATTTTTACTTTCTTGAAACACTGCTGCCATCATAAAAATGCGGACTCTTTGCCCAAAAACAAACAATTCAGAGTGATACTTACCCTTATTACCCCCAAAACCTCGGTTGCCCACGTGGCCTCCAGGATTGCGAGAACCACGGCCGCCGAAAGCATTCCCACCTCCAGACATCTGGCGGTAATCTCTGGCCCCAAAACCACCAGAGAATCTGCAGGTGGATAAAAAGAGAGCTTTAGAAATGAAAGAACTCTAAAAGATAAATGTTTATCATGAATGAACAAAAAGATCTAAACCAGGGGTAAAAATAAATTAATAAATAAAATACAGAAAAGTACAACTTAATCAAACTGTGCTTGACTCCTGCCCTTCAGGAACAGAGTTCACCACCCCTGATCTAAACGAACAAGGAGCTTGCACCTCTTGGAGCGGCCACGACTGCTGCTCTTGTGCTGGTGCTCAAAAGCCAAACTCTCCAGCCAGGAAGGAACCTCTTGTTTGGCTTCCACCAAGATGTCCAGCAGGTCTTTGGTGATGTTGCTGTTCTTGTCATTGTAGAAAGAGGTGGCCAAACCTGAGAAATCCCAGTTAATAAAGCATAAATTAAGTTTAAAAAATGTAAAATACAGTTTTTTTAAACAAGCATCCTACCAAGAACGCCAAGCATGTGGCGGGAAAAATAGAACTTAATGGGAGCCAATGTAATGAGATCGTGTTATGCTGGACTGAATAGTAAGTTAAAATAAATAAATAAAAATTAATAATTCTCCCACTCCACTACAAAAACTGCTCCCAAACAGACCCTGTAGTCCGCTGTTGTTCCTAAAACACCTCTAAACTCACCAAGGTTTCCCACACGCCCAGTTCGTCCAATGCGATGGACATACTCTTCAATGTCACTGGGCAGGTCAAAGTTGATGACATGTTTCACATTGCAGATATCTAGACCTCGGGCTGCCACCTGCCAAAATAGAGAAAATGCTCCGCGTCAGTGCAACGTATAAGAATTACACACCTTTAAAATAAATCTCAGGAGCTACTCACGGCTGTGGCAACCATAATGGGACAACGCCCTGATCGGAACTGGTGAAGCGCCTCTTCACGATCCCGCTGAGAACGGTCGCCATGGATACTGGTGCAAGCATAGCCCTCGCGATAGAGGAAATCCTCTAGAGCATCTGCGCCCTTCTTTGTCTCCACAAACACCAGTGTGAGGGAATCCTTGCCTGTCGCCAGAGGAAGATGTGAGATCTACAGCATACATAAAAGCAATATGCTTGAGAGATGAGGATTCAAAATAAGAGAGAGTGCTGGGTGCTGCTCAGAACGTTTCAGCAAATAAATAAATAACAAACAAAAAAATTTTTAATGGGGGTGTGGCAAGGCATCGACAGTTTTGCATTCGTTGACAACCATTAAGTGAGATTTTTTTTTATTACCAAAACACCAGAAGAGACGAAAAAAAAAAATCAGACTCTTAGCGACAAACTAACAAAACGATAAGAAAATAAACAGATATAGAAAGAGATATAAAGACAGATAGAGATATAGATAGCTTTAGGATGTTAATCTGGGTTCAATGTTTGTCACAGCTTGTTCATGTTCTTTCTTTAATGGCCATCAGAGCAAAGCTCGACAAGAGGATGGGAGGTGAGAGTGTCAGGAGTGAACAAGGCCTTGCTCTGGAATGACACCATTCACTCCTCAGCTTCCTCCCAACAGCTCTCTGCAGGAATAGCAGCAGTCTTTGCTTAGATAACGTTGGTATGGAAACACTGACCAATGAGACTTCTTCTACATGCATTTTTGTCTCTGGGCCGAGTTGCTATGGCGAGATACAGATGAGAGCTGAGCGAAGCAGCCACGCACATTCATCTCTATCTGTTTAATGTTGGCTGTTGTGCTGGTAACCATGGAAACACCATATCAAGACCATTTTATTTCCTCTTGTCCATTTAAAAAT
Source organism: Arnoldichthys spilopterus (assembly GCA_037974385.1). Classification (NCBI taxonomy): domain Eukaryota; kingdom Metazoa; phylum Chordata; class Actinopteri; order Characiformes; family Lepidarchidae; genus Arnoldichthys; species Arnoldichthys spilopterus. The sequence continues at coordinate 4,718,950 of JBBPDA010000003.1, forward strand.
GACATGTCGTGAGTTAAAGCAATAGGCTTAGACAGAACACTGAAAATGACTTTGGAACCACAACTGGAAAATGTGTTACCATGGTCAGCCATGGTTTCCAGATGCAACATCCAAATGGATGGAAAACGGGCCACATTGCAGGCAACACACACATACCAAAATGAAAATGACAAATCTAAAGAGTGAATGCTTATGTCCAGACAAGCATCCTACCAAGAACGCTAAGCACATGAAAGAAAAATAGAACTTAAAAGGGGCCAATGGAATGTGAATGTGTTATGCTGGACTGAAGAGTCCACACTTACCTGGCCTCTCAGGAGTTTCAGTTGCATTTTCCTGAACCTCACTTGGAATGACTTTAAATAAAACCAAATCTCCCAGTAAACTTAATGCATCTTTCACCACTCTAAAGAAAATATTACTACAAAGTTTGTGCAAGATGTAGTATAAAAACAGGCAAAAATAATTTTCATAAAAAATATCCCTTGATATCCATCTACTCCTCAACATCGTCCAACACACATTTTATGGACTACACTGGACAGAGGATTACTGAATGCCAAACTCTGCAACAAACATTGAACCTTCTGATATCATTATTCCCCTACTCGTTTCATCGGTCCTATAGACCAGGCATTCAGTCTAGAACTTTTAACTATTAACATAGACTACAGCCAAGGATGGAAATGTGTGTTTCTACCTGTGGCATTGAGCAGGTCAAGCAAAAATGAACGCTTGTCACTCTCCTCTACCCAGACCACTTTCTGGGTGATGTTCTCTGATGTGGAACCCACACGACCCACAGCCAGAAAGATATACTCCTCAAGGAAGTCACGGGCCAATATCTACAAAAACATTTTTATATATAATATATAAAATATAAATAAATCATATTATATATATATATACACACACACACAGACACACACACACACACACACACACAGTGGAGGAAATAATTATTTGACCCCTCGCTGATTTTGTAAGTTTGTCCAATGACAAAAAAATTAAAAGTCTCAG
>JBBPDA010000003.1:4720069-4765047 GCA_037974385.1 Arnoldichthys spilopterus
TGTTAGAGGGTTCAAATACTTATTTCACTCAATGAAATGCAAATCAGTTTCTATCTTTTATTTAAAGTTATTTTTTCCATTGTCCTTTTGATGTGCGGTCACTGTTAAAATAAACCTACCATTAAAATGATACTGTTCTGAGACGTTTCATTTTTTTTGTCATTGGACAAACTTATAAAATCAGCGAGGGGTCAAATAATTATTTCCTCCACTGTATAAGTGTAAGCGTTTCTATGCAATATGTACAGATATGCATATGAAAAACCAGCTCATGTACCTGGATTTCCTTAGGAAAAGTAGCACTGAACATCATGGTTTGACGTGAGCCTTTGGGTGGCATGGTGTCCTGCTCCACAATACGCCTGATCTGAGGCTCAAAACCCATGTCCAGCATTCGGTCTGCCTCATCCAGAACCAGATAACTGGTGAGAAAAATAGGATTGTGTTAGGGAGACCTGTTAGCGCTTCAATTACTATAAATTAGGCCTGTCAGAGTCATGACATTTTAGCAGACAAAACTGCCATATAAATAATTGCAATTAATATTCCATTTGCCTTTTTTTGTCCATTTTATGCAACTTGTGAAATGGCCAAATTAGCTGTTGAGCTGCCTGGCTTCCGAGTTCTCTTTACATTTTGGCTTATACCAAGTATGGGAAGGTGGAATACACTGAATCATGCATAGCCAATCAAACAAAGCTTAGGTTCCTCTCAAGTGAAAATTCGTATACATGCCAACATCAGAATTAGCTACTTATTCAACAAAAAAAAAAAAAACATTACTTAATGCTACCTACTACAGCACCAAGTCTTAGCATGCAATGTTTTAATGTGTTCTTATTGTACATTTGTCTCTTTAGCTGCTGTAATGCTCCCAATTCAAATGCTGTTTGTTGGTTGTTCACTGAAGATGAATGACCGTGGAAGTGATTAGCCTACATAACTGCCATCTTCACAACTAAATAATTATGTATCACCTTAATCTACACCTTTTTAAACATAAAATTCAAGGACTTTTCAAGGACATCACCTTTGGCTTATTCTGTAGGGGCATATCCGGATTCTGTAAAGCTGCTTTGTGACAAGGTCAGTTGTAAAAACTGCTATATAAATAAAATTAACTTGACATTCCAGACTCAGTTTCTGAAATTCAAAGATCCAAAATGGCTCAACACTGTTTACTTAACATTAGTTTTCTTGCTTGCTTGCTGCGGTCATCTGAATCATTCAATTTCACTCACACATGAACAGGACCATTGCACTTTCTCAAGACAGGTGGTGCAGATGCAGATGGTAAAAAGGCAGATTTCTATTCTATGCACAACATATGAGTTCAAGCACTTTTAGAACCGTGTCTATTTAAAAAAAATGTTAAAACCCTGATTGTTTTTTTTCCCCACCTCAAATTCAATAACAAATATTCAAAGCACCCACGGAAACTGTGACTTGACAGACCTAGCTTTTAGTAACTAAACATTCAGCTGAATTCAAGGCTTTATGCCTCTTCTGCTATTACTCACGTGCAATAGTCCAGGCCAATTTTGCCCCGTTCCATCATGTCTACCAGTCGCCCAGGCGTCGCCACCAGCAGATGGCAACCCCTCTCCAGGTCACGAATCTGTTGGCCAATGTCAGCTCCACCATACACCACACATGGGCGCACTCTGGAGCGGTACGCAAACTACAAGAAGAAAAACATCCGTGTTTGGAACTGTGAGGGGTCTGAAAGTGAATTCTTGGACATAGCTGCTATTGTGCTAGACATACCTTTCTAGCTTCATCATAAATTTGCAGAGCAAGTTCTCTGGTTGGAGCCAGGACCAAAGAGATGGGATACTGCTTTCGGCGGCCATATTTTCCATTCTCCTATTAGGGCAAGATTGTTAGGATTTTGACTGTATCTTTGACAAATCGTTATCGTTGTTTATACCATTTCATAAACTGCATCAGCAAATCATCAGGGAAAAAAAGGAGGGAAAAAAAATCAGCTGTTTGGTCAAAAAGATACAGAGCTGTATATAAATACCTGACCACTGGCTTTAGAAGCCTGCAAGGCCTCTCCTGGGCCATCAGTGTAGATCTGACTCAGCACTGGAAGCAGGAATGCCGCAGTCTTCCCAGAGCCTGAGCAAACACAGCACATGAGTAGTGAAGCATGGTGCCAAACAGCTTGCCACGTCCACAGCCACAGATAATCAGATCTAAGCTCACAGAAGGGAGTGGAAGGCTGACTCACATCAGCCAGACATCCTACCTGTTTGAGCGCATGCCATAAGATCCCTCTTAGCCTTAATGATGGGAATGGCATGCTTCTGCACAGGTGTTGGACGAGTGTATCGGCTCAGATTTATGTTACCCATGATGATTTCCCCCATGTCAACATCATGGAACTAAATAGTAACAGCATAAAGCCACGATCAGCTACTGTAGCTGGTCTGTGAAATATCACATTTATTAAGTGATACAAATTATCTTGGTCAGACTTACATTCTCAATATGGCCAGGACAATTGTTTCCGGTGGCCTCCACAGGAATATCATCATACTTCTCGAAGTTGATCCCTGTGTTGCTTCCAGAGAACAGCTCACTGCATATATGAGAGAGTGAGAAAGAGAGCAAGAGCAAGTGAGAGAGAGTGAGAGAAAGCGCAAGAGACAGCAAGCGAGAGAGAATAAAAGCTTGGATAAAGTGGCAGATGGGCTCTTTCAGGAGGTGTGATCAGCAGTAGGCTGTGGTACATACTGTTCCAGACGCTCATTGGGTGGAGTAGGCTTCGACCAGTCCTCTTCATCCCTGGACTCCTCTACCCACCGACTGTTTCCCATTCCACCCCCACCAAAGCCTCCACGCTCAAACCTGATCAAAGACCTTCTGTTTAATACATCGCATGATTGCATCCCAGTATTTCCGAGTCATGTCTGTTACCCTTCGCTTAAACAAGAACATTTCCTGCTTTGCAGTTCAATGATGCACTCAACATTTCACAATTAAATCATTTACCTTCCTCTTGATCCTGTCCCCCTGTCATTAAAGAACGCAGGTTTTCCTCTATCAGAACGTGCCCCAAAGCTAGAGTAGGCATCCCTGTTCAAAGCTGCATTCCATCCTCCATCTTTATTCTCATAGCCAACAAAGTCTACAAAAGGAATGGTTGAACAAAACATTCACTTAAAACTTTAATCTTGTGTGACCAGGACAGAAAAAAGTACCTCAGATCATGACGTTGGAACTAAAAGTTCCATTTTAATTAAACAGAGCAGTTTCTTGTGAGGTCCTTACTTGTGTTATGTATGGGCTGGTTGAAGGTAGCACCGCCCCGGTTGCCGCGAAAGCTGCCGCGGCCACCTCTGTCATTGCGAGGAGGGCCACGTACAAAGTTTCCACCTCCATTTATGCGACTGTCATGATATCCATTAACAAATCCATTGGTACGACCACCATCCCATCCAGGAGAATCTTTCAGAGAGGACACAAAAATAGATGAGGGAAAGGAAATGGGATGCAGCAGATAAAATTGCATACATTTGAGGGAGGATAGCCAAAAGCCAAGCCAACAGAACTGATCTCACTGCTTCTGGTTGAGCGAGCAGTACAAGTGAAGGCAAATTAGTCTCGCTTCTGCAAAAACAATGACCAAAAAGGTGAACTAGAAAAACAGGTTCATACCATGTCGCAAAATAGCAGGCCCTACAATCAGAAACAACAACTGCAATTCCTATTCAAAAATACATAAAGCAGCTAACAACAGCTTTGCCATGCCTGAATCGGTCATACATTTACAGTCCACATATAACCACTGGGGGAAAAAAAAGACATCTCAATAAGTCTCTAGATTCAGAGTAGGTTACTGAATGAGCTTTGGGGCAGATGCTTTGACTTCATGAACATTTGACTTGAATAACTTAAGTACTTTCAAGACCAATATTATAGAATACCTCTTGCTTTATAACTGTAGTGCAGGTTGGCTGGCTGAAGCCCAACATCGTCTTTCCAAGACCAGTGCAAAAATAACACATAACGTGGTCACGTATTTGTATCTAGCTCAAACAAGAACGCTAAAATCTGCTGATGAACTTTCACTAGAAACAGTTACCACTGTAAGGCAATTATATGTTGGCCACTACACAAAATCACAGATTCATTGACTTCAATGCAGACGAGATTTTAATCAACCTAAATAAACATAGGATCATGTCACTGAATGCTTACGGGAAGATCACATTTAACTTCCGGGAGGTAAAACAAATCCTCGATTTGTGCTTTTTGCACTGCAAGGCACAATAACTTTTAGACCTATACATTAAGCAGTGAACAGGAGCTGTTTTCAACAGGCTCAAATCACAAGATGAAATATGGAATTTTCCAAAGTTAGTAACTGAATCAGACTTTTTTGAAGCTTACAGTTCATTATATAATGTGTGTGTATAATAGAAAGCAGGGAGCGAAAGTTAGATTAAAACTTAAGATATTTTTACATAGCAATAATATAAATCAACTGATACTGCCAACAGTTAGGGTGCAGCGAACACTTAACAAGTTTGATAACTAAAGTGGAAAAGCTGAAATTGAAAGCTACTTGAATAACTGGTACATTAGTGCTTCTGTGCCTCCGTTTATTTTTTTCTCTCAGCAAACTAGAACGGAGTAGTTTATGAAGCTAAATGCTAGTGAGTCACCAGTATCACGCAGTAGCAGCACATTTAAAGAGAACAAGATAATCTGCCAGCATGTCATGCACAAACAGCTTTTCACATGCCTCAAATGGTGCTTTCCTTTAAAAGCCATGTGGCTCTCTCAGCAATACTCAAAAGGTGGAGCTGCTGAGACGGTTCCTTACTGTCTATCAGAACTTGAGGCAATAATATGCAGTCAAACAGCCTTTCCTACGGTTCTGGATTTGTAGCTAAAGTTCTCAGAGCCAACAAACTGCACCACTTTACATGCACCCAAACTCAAACCACAGACACCTGAAATCAGTGGGAGAACAATAAGCTAAAAAACAAAAACACTGAGTGCAGAACAGTTAAGTTGGTAGAAAGGCTGTTTGATGAGCCATCTCATACATGTAGGGCTGAGACAAAAAGCAATTCTGATAAACTGACAAACAAGGGGGAAAGATTATTTAAAAATATACGTATTTACATTAAAATTGAAATCTAGGTCACCAGAGGTGAGTGCTAAACCCAAATGAAGGGCTGCAAGACTTGTGGAAAATCTCTTATTGGGATTCTTTGTATCCTGTATTTTAACTGCAATTTAAATGGAATTTTCTTTTTTTCTGCAATTTTTTTTTTTTTTTCTTCACCAAAAGTCTTTCCCCATCAGACTTGAGACTTGAAAGCTATGTAAATGTTCCAGGGCACCAATCCTCCAGCTCTGCAAGAATAAATTATTATTTATTATTATTATTACTACTAATATTCATCTTATTAACATAACATAGGATACAACTAATATTTCAGCCTTTGAGATGTGGAAACCGCCCCCTTTAAATTGTGATTTTAATATACAATCCATTTATTTCCTTTCCAAATACATACATGAAGAAAAGCTCTTACTGAAAATGTACATAAACATCTTTTACTTCTCATACAAACTCATTATTGCTTGTGGCTTGTTCACTGCTTTTTAATACTGAAAACTTGTAGAGTAGGGGAAAGCATTGATTCTTTGAGCTGTAACAGGTAATCAGTGTCCAAATCTAAGGCAGCTACATCATCTTTGCGTAGAAGAGTTTCATAAAAGTCCATCACTGCTTGTGTATGTTAAATTGTATGTTTTTTCCATACGTCAGAGCCCCCTCAGTGAGACTAGACCAGACAACATATAAACATTAAACTGGCATAAGCATAAACATACTGTTTGTGAGGTTATTTTCCCTATTAAGCCTAAGACATACAAAGCAAAGCTCTGGAGTTTGGGATCATGGTTAAAAAAAAAGATTACAAAAACGAAATCAAAAAACAAATTCCACTTATTGGTTTAACAGCTGTAACCAACCATATCTGATCAATCAAGTGACCCCAGTTCCACAAATACTAGTCCATGTAGGTCACAGTCTGTGGTGAGGGTTATGCTAACGCTGGGGGCACAGAACTTAATCAAACCTGTTGGGGGAATTCTTGCAGTGGATGAGAAAGGGAGCACTGACTACAGTCAAGCCTAACTGCAATCCTGACGCTAATGAATCATTCTAATTGGCTAACATTAGCATTACATGGCTCATGAAAGCTGTATTTAAATAAGAGACTACAGTGGCGGCTTCTATAGAGTCAAAAGTGTAAGTAGATGATGGTCACCATGTCGTTGTCGTAACTGGATATTTAATACAGTAGTAGAAATATTTCATTACGGTTAAACGTTAAAAAATATTTTAAGAGTGATGAGCATTCAAGCACAGAAATAAACAAAAATCTCAAGTCTGTTAAACACAACAACAACAGTAAAACAACAAAGCAGCACTATTCAGGCCAGCCTTAAAGAACTTTTTCGCCTTTTTTAGTCCATTTACGAAAAAGAAAACCACATGCCTTGACTCTACATCTCTTAAGTGCTGTGCTTCATGACATTATGTGTTTAGTGTGTAAGTGAAGACACTCTTACTAACTGCTATTAAGGCATGTATGATGCTTGTTAGCTTGCTGTTGTAGTGAGCTAGTTTGTAGGCTGCTGGTTTTGTATTTGTACCCTTGTGAGGCGTTGCTGTTTAATGATAAGACAATGCTATTGTTCCGTACACACCATCTCACACGTGTCCTCTGCCTGTGCGCACTGACCGGCACTGCAAAGTAAAGTACACCTTTAATATTCTTAGAACCTCCTTAAGTATTATGCATTCTCCTTGTTTTAATGTTACTTTTAGACCACTTTTTCAATTTTAAAAGAAAACATGAACACAAAACTAAAATCACTCTGTGTGGACATTTAAACTAAAAATGGAACTCACAATTTCAGCCATAATTTCAATACTGGGGTAACAATGAAAAATTTCAGGTTTCATTTTGTGGCACATCATATCAGCTGTCGGTACATTCTGCATCTCTAATGTAATGTTATGTAACTCAAACAGAACATGGTGTGGACTGTGCATTTAGTGAACTGCATTTCAGGACCCAGTCCTACCCACCAAGCAATGGAACAATCCTGAAAATTTTCTGTCACCCAGGTGGGAGTGATCTGCTGGCCAAAAACAGCCATGAAAAGGCATGCCATGCCATGCCACTGCCAGCTGCTCTAACATTTACCACAGCGGTCAGCCCAGCTGAGCACACTGGCTCTGTCCTCATTCCCATCGGTGGCCAAACTGCTGTCAGTGTACGCAGGAGAGGCTGCAAGTGACACACACATAGGTATTAGCTGGAGCCAACACCAGCAGCCCCCCAAAATTACCCACTTCAGACTCAAACCAGCGCAATCACAAAAGTGCTAAGAGCATACACTACGCTTACTGCAGGCAAAAAGAAAAATGCTGATACAAATATGCAGAATACTCTTCCAAATTTGATCTAAACAAGCATTTGCAAGCCTACTTCTCACCAAACAGATTTTTATCTCTTCAGCATTCCACTCAAAATGATCCACCCAACCATTATCCCAATTATGTAGCTTGAAGATACCCCCCAGGTAACCAATTCAATTCCATAATCTCAGATTAAAACTACTTTGAACTACTTTGCTACATTTTTTACTTTTTTATGTATATGCTGGCTACTGGTACAAAAAACGTCCCTCGGGATCAATAAAGTATCTATCTATCTAAAATTCACTGTAACCAAATAAAGACGCTGACGTTCAACATAAAGAATACCCTTATGTTGTTGGAGTGGAGAGATTCTAATTATATAGCTTTGTGCCTTTGTAGGCCAACTAAACAGAGCAGTACTTCGCTTCTGAGTTAAGCCAAACATGAAATATGTCAAGGGTATAACTTAGTATCCCAGAGAACACTGGGGTAAATAAAAAAAAAAAAACAGTACATTGTTTTCCTCTAGTTACAGTTGTAATTAGGGACTCCCAAATGATGCAACTCTCTTAGCTATCAGGCCTATCATCAGATCACTGCCAATGCCGCAGGCATCCGTGGTCAGGAAGCCAGGAGAGCACAACAGGATCACTTTCCCTTACGGAAAGGACACTCCTTCCTCTCCACTCCTCGCTCGTGGACGTGGTTTGTTAGTACTCTACAACAAACTTGTTGAGCGGTCGAATGACGCCATGTTAACAGCAGTTTAGAGAACTGCAGTGTTGCTTCATGCAATTTGGAGAAAGCACATGCTAGCCTTCATCCTCCCAGCTTGGCAGAACTGAGTGACTCTGGTGGGGGATAGAGTCCTAGCTAGCAGGTGAAACTGAATCCATCACTGGGGTATGTGCACTCACTCTGTATTTGAGAGTAGCCAATACACCCCGAACAAGAAGTTATAGCATAATTCTGCACATCTCCATGTGTAAATAGTTATAAATAGCTACTTTATCTGACATGTAATAGGAGTCATATTTATGAAGGCACTTTTTTATTTATATTATGATCAGGCTGATAGAAATTACTAAAAATATGTCAGCTCACAGTGTATGGTTTATTATAAATAAATAAACAATTTTCATGCTCCCCTAGTAATTACTCAAGAACCTTGAGTAAAGAAGCAACAAAAATATACATGCATATTGTAAGCAAGAGGAAGGAAACCCAGCTTTTCCTGTACTGTTATATAGGCCGGGGGACTCCTCCAGTCAATCTCACATGCATCACTTGGAGGATATAAACATCTGAACATAACCGGCAGACAAAAATTTGTTTCCCAGCATTAAGTGCTCATTTCTGGACAAAATAAAACAATTTCCAAATACAAAAAACAACAACAAAAAACATTAAAGATCGAGGGCAGATTTGATCACTAATTAATATGGGAAATAGCAGTGTTGCAGAAATGACCTTTATTTTGACCAAGTAGCAGTGTCTAGCTCTAGTCTTTTAGTCAGGAAGTTAGGTTTCAATCACTAACATGGTCCTTAAAAAATAGGAAAACGTGAAAGAATTTGTTGAAAAAGATGTAAACCGAACAGAGGATAATAAAAGACTTGAAGCTTGTGCAGTGTTCACACTTCGATGTTTTATTGCCATAAGATAAACAGTGAGGGCTCCTCCATTTGGATGTGTGAAGACATATGTAATGAACTTTCTACGACATTCTCCCATTCCTAATAATTAGGAGAGTAGCACATATTAAATAAATGTATTGAGAATGTAAAACTTTGTCTGGGATTCCATATGAATGACAACACAGTTGGCTTTGAAGAGTCTATCACCTGACTTGGGAGGGGGGAGCCTAGTGGAAACAATGACACCTTATGTAGTACTATACTGTCACAGGTCAAGTGACTGAACACAGTTCAAAACAGAATTAAGTGTTATTCCTCCACTTTCCATCTATGTGTACAGTGCAATTCAGAACCGGCTTACGGCTATGTCATACTTGCAAAAATGGTCAGAACATTCACATTAATTTAGTAACAAAAGTAGTTACACAGTAAGGCATGCGGCAAAAGCAAGCTCACATATAATATTAGTTTGCTAGCTCCTCTTTCAAAGGTCAAATCATAATGAGGTCACATCACTGAGAACAGAATCAGTCAGCTCTAGGGGGTTCACTGCAAAAGTCCCATGCATATACATGGAGGTATACCACATCTCTCTGGCCATCCACCACTGTAGGTTTGATAGAAGGAAAGTTCCTGGGAAGGGTATCTTGGGTAACCTGAGCAAAGCATAGGGCACTTAATACAAACCCCTAACTCAGCGGAGTAAGAAATGCAGGAGAATGGAGGCTTAAGCTAATAGTTACCAGTCCTAAAGTTATCCCATCCAGTCTGAAAACTATTTCTGTTTCTGGGGTTTCCCTCAGGATGCCAACTTTGAGGATACTGTTTTGGAGAAACTTGTGGAACAGTTTCACAAAGTAAAAAAGGTGCCTGCTTTTTAAAAAGATGGCAACATGTGGTGGATTGTATGTGTACAGCGTCTACCCTCCCTGCGCACACAGACTCAACTGAAAAATAAGAGAGAAAAGGAGACGAACCCAAACAACCAGAACTGCTAGCTTATTATGGGGAGCAGTCATAAATCAGACAAAGCACACAGAGGTTTGGCTGCGTCTCTAACAAAACAGTGAACTGTAGAAAGGCTCGTTTACCTTGATCAGTTCAAAGTGTTAAGATCATTGACTATGCCCAGAAAGCTTTGAGCTTTTTATTCTTGCCCCTATATGTTGGCTCTTGGTATGTAATTAAACTTTCATGCATTTAGGAATGCAGAGCACTCTCAGCAAAAGCTGACAAAACAAACTTACAGCTCAGTACTGGTGGCATTGAATAACCGCTCTGTCTACCAGAGGAATAAGCATTTCCTGCTGTGAAAAAATGAAAATGCAGTCAAATTAAGAAAAATTATGCAGATACCAATACAAGAACCATTTGTTTAGGTCTTTCAAACTAGTCTCTTAAAAGAAATTGTTCATTATTTCTTTACATTTTAGGCCAAAAAAGTGGCTCATCTTTAAAACTATTTCCAGGTCAGCTTTCTAAACAGAATGTATGTGTACGCGGCCCTCAAAAACTCAGCAAAACCCTGTTGATTAATGATATTATTCGGCTATTAATTTAAAGGCCAGAGCAGCTAGGCCCAAATAATCTGATATGAAAGCCTGTCACTGAAACAGCTACTGAGTGGCACTGTTTGATGCAGACACTACTTGTAAGTTCAAATAAATGTTGTGTACCCCGTTCATTCACTCTAGAAAACATACTGCTTGGCCTAAATTAGCCTGTTCTTAAACTGAACAAACTGCAAAGGAAAAATGTTCTAACAGATTACAAACTTGTGTTCAATATTAAGTCATTCTTAAAATGCCAGTGCTTCTGTGTATAAAAAAAATGGTGATTTTCAACTGGATATAAAAACACTACTCTAAAACTGGCTTCTTATGGAAACCTTTAAATAGGAATAAATGGCTGCAGAAACAGCAGCAATACACATCACTTACCATTTTTACCGACATCTTTGTTTCTTAAGTGAGGAGGAATGTAACGCTCTAAAAAAAAAAATTTATTTTAGCACTGGGATCAGCCAAATTGGGAAATACTTAAATTCTGTTCACACACAATAAACCAAAACTGCAAAAACAGTGTTTGAACACACATGTGGTTGCATATGGAATACCTGAGATAGAGGAGATTTGGAAACGAAAAGGAAACTTACTGCCAGTGCCTCCACCCTGCACATCAACAGAGTTCAAGTCTAGGGCAGAAAGCTAGAAAACACACAATACACAAAGGGTTACTACATAAAGAGGCACATGCTAGTTATAAATCCATGTTCAGCATGAAGTGTGCAGATAAAGCCTGTATCTGTTCTCAGTGGATGAGGAACCCGGATCCTGATGTGCTTATGCTGGGACTTAATTCAGATCATTATCTGCGTCGCTGTTTACACACGTGAGGAAAATCACACGCCTTTCTCCTCCTCAGCCAAAAGCCTGAGCCCTAACTGGTGTGATTCAGACAGGACTATTTTGTAAACAACGCCACGCGATGGTGGGACTGTACCATGTTGTGGATAGTGTGTCGCGGTGAACAGTAAGTGCATCGCCCCTGTGCCATGTCTCCTAGCAGCAGCAGCCGACTGTACTGACACTCTCCAGGGGACGTCCCCGCTGGGACAAAACGCACAGAAACAGCTAGTAAGAGGTGCTTCATGCACAGCTCGCTGTTACATTTGATGATCAGACGAACAAAATGTCCGACGAACCGTCGTGGTGACAAGATGTTGGGGAGGGGGAGGGGGGTAACTCAGCAGCAGCCTGTCGCGCTGATCCTTCTCGTCGTGAAGCCGCGACAGAAATCGGTTCGACAGACTAACGCGACGATCCGTGCGTTCACATCGGCCACCTGTGAGCACCCTGTAGCGCGGCCGCCGTTGCTAAATTTAACGCGAGCCGGTAACTCGTGGCCGTGTCGCTCCCAACTGGGCCTCGACGGCAACAGGGGCCCATATAGTGAAGCCTTATCGAAGCTTTATCTGGCCCTGCACGAACATGCGATGCTCCACCATTATTTGTTGTCTAGCTGCGCAGCTAGTCGCCACACAGCAGACTGGCTCTCTGCAGCCCCGAACACAAAACCCATCTCACAATGCTGCTCTCTCACGGGAAACATTAGAACAAAGCTGACCGCCACAGCGTCCACCCTGACAGCTGACAGAGAGAGACCCTGCAGCGATCTGCTGTTCGCATCCAGAGGGCAGACATCCAGGTTACTGCGAACAGCGCGATCTTTCTGCCCCGCGAAGCTAGAGACGCGCAGCGGAGAATTAAAATAAAGTAGTAATCTCAGTACATCATTTGACACTCTTTCGGGGATATAACACGTACAGCAAACCGCTTACCTGCTGATCTAGACCGTGTGAACTGTCGACGACCACATGACTCATAACTAAAGAAAATTAGTGAGGATTACTCCTTCTAAGCGAAGATTTCCTTTGTTAGCGAGCCGGCTAAGCTAGCCGAGGGATCAGAGCCAAGTCTCCTTTACCAACGACGTCACTCGTCCCCGTCTTTTAGTCGAAAGCGAGCTGCCCCCAAAAACCCAACCAAACAGATCTACAAAATGCGTGTACTGTTCTTTTTTCCTGCGCACACCCCTTGACTAGCAGTAATGCCGATTATAAATAAAAAAAAAGCTCCCTAGCCCGAAGTTTATCGACGTCTAACTGTAACCGGCTCGTCGTCCACCAGCGGCGCCTCGCGACGTTCTGTTCGCGGAACGCAGCACCGCGAGACTTCATTGGCGGAGACAGGACACGACAACGCAAAGTGTCGCGAGAGTTACTCGATCCAGCAGGAGAACGTGTGATGTGGAGAAGGCCCAATGTTTTCTGGCACAATATAAGCAACAGAACGACACAAAACTAAAATCATGGGCACGCAAATGACACGAAAACCAAAACGACGATGACATTTTTTTCACATTACATCGTAAAACTAACGACGTGAACGAATCTGCTCGTGTGAATCGGTTCCTTTTTATGATTTGGGTGAACCGATTCATTAGTCAAAGTGAACCAAACCGTTCTGCCGGCAACACAGGGCAATGTTTAAAGCTGCGCATAGGCTAAAGTCTTCACACAATCAAATTCAAGTAAAAGTATTTCAGAATGCGCACTTGTACATTGACATGTGACGCTCCCTCTCTACGTTTTAAAGTTTAATTGTGTTTTGTGCACATTTCTATTTGGTTTATCTTTCTGTTATGGGTTTGTAAACGACGTTTGATTTAATGAGCCATTTAAATTAATCGGTTCAAGTGAATCTAAACGCTTCAGCTTTAATGAGGTAAATTGAGTTTTTCCTCTTTAAAATGTGTCATTTAATATTTAGTTCCTACTTACGTAGATGGGTTGCATTTCATCATATTTTTTTTAAAGTGTAAAGATAAAAAGGTAAATTTCTTTCTTTAAAAACTTGTTAGTTTTGCTAAGACAGGGGTTCCCATTCCTTATGCCCTGTATATGTTAGTATTTTTTTTGTGTCTGACCATAGTAAGTGCGTCGCATTATACATTTATGCTGATTACAGTGATGAAATGGCCAAACACAGCTGTAGGCCACAGTCCCAAGGACAGTACTTTACAAAAGCCTAACAGCTCCATGAAATTCTGTTCTATGAGTGATGATAAAATGTATATATAATTACATACATTATATACTGATCAACCACAGCATTAAAGTCACTGACAGGTAAAAGGAATAACATTGAATTTCTCATTACACTGGCACTGCAGATATACTACACAGCTAGTGAACAGTCAGTTCTTGAAGCTGATCTGTTGGAAGCAGGAAAAATGGGCAGCCATAAGGATCTGAGTGACTGATAAGGGCCAGATAGGGATGGCTACATGGCTGGGTCTTGTGGGGTGTTCCCAGTATGCAGTGCTTTGTACCTGCTGAAAATGTATCAAAGAATGACAACCAGGGAACTGGCAACATGGTCCTTAAGATTCACTGAAGCATATAAGGAGTGAAGACTAGACTGTTTGGTCAGTCCCACGGATGAACTTCTGCAGCACAAAACGTTAAGGCTGACTATGATAGAAGCGTGACGGAACATATAGTGCACCACAGTTTACTCACTGTGCATCAGGTTACCTAACTGCAGACCTGTCAGAGTGCCCATGCTGAGCCCTGTCCACTGCAAAAAAGTACCTAAAATGAGCATGTGGGAATGAGAACTGGAGCACAGAGCAATGAAGAAAGTGGTCTGGTTTGATAAATCACATTTTCTTTTACATCATGTGCATTTCCAGGGGCATGTGCATCACTGACCTGGGGAAGAGATGGCACAAGAATGCACTATGGGAAAACGAAAGCCAGTAGTGCTCTAGATATGCTCTGCTGAGTCGTGGTATTTATATGGATGTTACTTTGACACTTACTGGCTACCTAAACACTGCTGGACCCAGTACCCCCCTTCATGACAATAGCAAAGGCAGGATAAAGCACATGGTTCGAGGTGTGGCCTCCAAACTCCACTGATCTAGATCTGATCGAGGCTGTGGCGTACAAACCAGTGTGATCCCTGGAGCCCCCACCTCGCAATGTACAGGATTTAAAGCATCTGCTGCAAACGTTAGTGTCAGATACCACAGCACGCCTTCAGAGCCAGTCTTCCGAGCTATTTTGGCAGCACTGGCAGGTGCTTATAATCGTCTTCTTCTTTTTGTTTAATGGCGGGTGGTGGATGTAATGTTCTGGCTGGGTAAATAATGAAAAACCGGTGTTACGAACTGTCCTACCTTGTCGAGATGTCCTACCACAGTGTGTTTTTACATGTGTTTGTTCGGAATGGTGCTACACTACGAAGATACATTATTAGACCTTATGAAAATGTCATAACACTTAAAAAACGAAGGTAGCACATCTCGATACACTCTTAGGTCTTAGCAAAACGTCCTACCACTGTAAAAAAAAAAAAAAAAAAGTAGCACGTTACTGCACACTGTTAGACCTTATCAAAACATTCTGCCACCGTTTAAACATCTCGATACACTGTAATGCCTTATCAAAACGTTCTACCACTGTCAAAAACCTTAGATAGCACATTTCATTTATACCGTATCAAAATGAACTACCATTGCTAAAATTTCTATTTGACCCCTCCAACGCAACGTAGGATAGATTTATGGACGGTTTTCAACCATTGAAAAGGCGTGAAGTCGCAGTGCTCATGCGCTGTGTCCAATGGTAGGACGCTTCGATGGGTAGGATGAAATGTTGGAACACCTCAAATGTGCGTTTAAAATTCATAATCTGACAGCGCCCTCTACTGGCAGCATGACATCTACACTGAGCGCCACCGTGCTGATAAAGGACTCAAAATCAAACGAAGAAACAAAAACAAGGAAACAAACAAACAAACAAACGAATTAAGATAAAATCGCTAAAGCTGGGATCGCCTTACACTGTTGTCCATGTCAAATAAAACAGCACATAATCAGCTGTAGAAATGTACTAATGTGTAGAAAACTGAAAATGTATATTATTAATGTTAAAAGTCTGGAAATGGCTAAATCATGAGGATTCTATTCGTGCAAATCAGTTGAATATTATCCAGTGAATTAAAACAACCAGTTCATAGGACACGTTACACTACAAATGTAGCTGTGGGTGATCTAGTGTATGGTCAGGCACAGGAGCTGTGGGTCTGGACAGGGCAGTGGGCAATGGTGGCCTAGTGGTTAGAACATTGCCCTAGTGAACCGAAGGTCGCAGGTCCAAGTCCTGGCCCGGGAACTACTCCGGTACCCTTGAGCAAGGTACCGTCCCACTACACTGCTCCCCGGGTGATGTTCATAGCTGCCCGCTGCTCCATGTGTGCAGGGTTAAATGCAGAGATCACATTTCGTTGTGGTGCTTGAGTGTGTTCACAATTACAAAATAAGTCACTTTCGCTAGACCATGACACTTTATAACAAATTTTAGTTTTTGCACACAAGCGTAGCGAAGCGTTTTATCCACAAACGGATAAAAGTCCAACTGTATAAAGATCTCTCTTTTCAACGGGACACTGTTGACTAGTACTACTGATATTTTCACGTGTTCAGAGTGAATTCCAGAAATCATAAAAATGTGCATATAAAAGCTATGAAACGTGTCTGCGCTGCTATTCTGTGACCGAGGCCGCTAGAGGCGCTCTGTTTACTCCCGCCACTTCTCCGGAAGAAATTCTCTTGCTCGCTGACGCACTTCCTTTTCCCTCAGCGGAGTTTAGGTATGAGCACAGTCTTTTCTTCTCTCTCCCTTTCATCCACCTTTAATCATGTCTAAATTCTAGCAATCCACTCTTAAAAACAGCCAAGAAACGTTGCAGCGACGTTTACCCTTCACCCCCTATCTTCTTTAGTCGCCTGATGTTGAAATTACGTGTGAAACAGCGTTAATGTTTGGATCTTGGCTGCGGGCACGGCGAGGCCTCGGAGTGTTTGTATGTCGCCGGCAGCTACAAACGCTTGTTACCTGTGCTTTGTGTTGATTTACCGTTATAAAAATGTGCTTTAAAATAACACGAGCGCTAACTATGCCAGTTTTTGGCTGGTTGTTCATTGACAAGTAGCAGAGCTAGTAGCCTGCTTTGCTAGGTGGAGTTTATCAGTAGTTGCTGTGGTGGCCAGTGTTCTGTGGTGTTAGATTTGTCAAGATGTGTTGAAGTTACTGCGCTAGTTGTATTATAAATATGCTGCTCTTCCGTAGTCTGTTGAGACCAAATGGGCTAGCACATTTGCACTTGGTGCTTAAAGTTGCCATTGGACTGTTTTACATGTATAAAAGTGTTGTTAGAGTTAGAAAGCATAACATGTTTTAAGAATAGGTGCTAGAAATGAGAGATTTGCGTTGCCATGATGGCCAGGAACTCCCCTGAAGTTACCGTTGACTTTTCCGATTTTTGTATTGCAGAACCCACAATGGGACGTGTGATCAGGGCTCAGAGGAAAGGTGCGGGCTCCGTCTTCAAAGCCCATGTCAAGCACAGAAAGGGTGCTGCTAAACTCCGACACATTGACTTTGCTGAACGCCATGGCTACATTAAAGGAATCGTGAAGGTAACGACGTCTTAAGATGTCAAGATGGTGGTTGTGCTTATTAGTGAGTGTAATTTGGACTTCACCCCTAATCCTACCATCTTTTCTAAAGGACATCATTCACGACCCTGGCCGTGGAGCTCCCCTGGCCAAGGTAGTGTTCCGCGACCCATACAGGTTTAAGAAGAGGACTGAATTGTTCATTGCAGCTGAGGGTATCCACACTGGACAGTTCATCTTCTGTGGCAAGAAAGGTAAACAGACCTGCTGGCTTTTTACTTTGTAATGGCCATGTTTCTTGGAGGTATGCTGATTAGATGTAATACTTTTGACTTGTAGCCCAGCTGAACGTTGGCAATGTGTTGCCTGTTGGTGCCATGCCTGAGGGTACCATCATTTGCTGTTTGGAGGAGAAGCCTGGTGACCGGGGTAAGCTGGCTCGTGCATCTGGAAACTATGCGACGGTCATCTCCCACAACCCTGAGACCAAGAAATCCAGAGTCAAGCTCCCCTCTGGATCTAAGAAAGTCATCTCTTCATCTAACAGGGCTGTTGTTGGTAAGTGGCTTTAGTGTGCAGAAATTGATCATGCTCTGTTCATAAATACATTTCTTGATTTAACTTATCAAACTGAATGTTGGCAAGCATGACTTTAATACCATAGTTTAATCCACATGGTATGTTTGGTGGGGTAGAGAGACTGGAGTGTTCTAAAGAATGTCAGCACAGCATCAAGGAAAGAGGAAAAGCAACCTGTGATTGCAATCGCTCCTGGTAATAGCAGAAACTGACCACAAAAATATCAGGGATCGCATTCTTCCCACCGCTGTTTTTATAGTAATTATTACTTTTGTAAAATGTGAGCAAAAGGGGCGGGGGATGACTTGGTATTGACCCAAAACGTAACATTACTAACCTGTAGAGAATAAGTGCTCTTCCATGATTTGGAGAAGTATGCATTGCCTGCAGCACTGGATGTTCATTAGCACATTATTAAGGTTCTGTGTTTTTGAAATGACACAACAGATTAAAAAATAACATATAGATTTACTGTAGAGGGGGATCTGTACCAACTGTGCTTATTACTCAAAAGGACTCGTTGCTGGTGGTGGTCGTATTGACAAGCCCATCCTGAAGGCAGGACGTGCCTACCACAAGTACAAGGTCAAGAGGAACTGCTGGCCTCGTGTCCGTGGTGTGGCTATGAATGTAAGTAGCGGAGAAGTTGTTCAGGCTCTCAACTGTTTATTTAAATGACACTCCGCCTCCCTGTGTAGGAATTGATTTGCTGTATTTTTGACCAGATGTCATGATTTGCTAATTTTAATATCAATGAAAATGTAGCATTGTTTTTATTTTTTTAACTATATAATTTATTGTTAAACTACTTTGCAGCCATTGTCATGTTCCAGAACCACTTTCTGTAATGCTCACTTGCTGAATTTTTTTTTCTCCAGCCTGTTGAACATCCCTTTGGTGGTGGTAATCATCAGCACATTGGAAAACCCTCAACCATTAGGAGGGATGCACCAGCTGGACGCAAGGTCGGTCTCATCGCTGCCCGTCGTACTGGCAGACTACGTGGAACAAAGACCGTCCAGGACAAGGAAAACTAACTGTCTTCATAATAAAATGTGTTCCAACATGTCTGACATGTATCTTTATTTTCCCCTTAAGTAAGAGTGGTTAAAAGTTTAGTGGACGCCCAGGTCCTGTCTTATTTACCTTGCCTGCCATGTTTCTAATGAAAAATTGGCGTTCAAAGTGTTGTCTTTATTAAATGGTAGTCACATTTTGAAAGTTGGGGGTGGTGGACGTGTTGGAAGGCAGTAATTTTACCATCTCTATCCCTAGAGAGAATGGTTTTAAGGTTGCCAAATAAACAGTACTTGCAGATTACTACACCAGGATCTTCAAAATGCATTCACATAAACATGAGATTTCCAAGATTCAGTTTCTTTATTCTTGAAGGGCGCAATGCTGTCTGTAGTATTCTTGTGCACAAAAAAACCTCACAAAGTGAAAGTTAACATCGCGACTGTGGCTCCAGAATTCAATGTCACACCATGGCCAAAAAAAAAAAAAAAAAAACAGGGCGAAGAACTCTGTACAGTCAATATCTTTAAAAATAACAAGGACAAAATGTTTCTCTTAAATCAAATTCTATTTTTTTTTCTTTTAGTGAAATACAACAAAATAAATTCTATAAAATAAAACAGCAAAATATTTAAATATAATATGGTGGGCAGAATAGTTTCATTTGCAGGAGTATTTGGTATTTTTAGACAATCCAAAAACAAAACAACCAATGCATTCAAGTTACGAATTAAATACAGTATTTACTGATGTTTACCATTACTCCTAAAGAATATTACTTTACCTAGCTCAAGTTGCCACATGACTAACCAGCAGTTATTTTATGGTACAACCCTGCTTTTTGTATATCCATTCTGCTCCAATGAAGAGTCTCCAGACAAAGCCTGTGTTCAAGTAGAATAAGCAAAGGTGAACAGACGAGTGTCTGAAGTCTGTCGACTTTAGTGGCCAATGTCAATCTTTTATAGTTTGTCTAAAACGAGGTTCAACCAAGGAGAGACAAACAAGCAAATTGAGTACAGTCCACTAATGCTCCAGGCATCCTGGCATAGCAAATTGTTGCATATATGGTTTTTTTTTTTCCTTTCTAAAATTCCTATAAATCAAGAAGTAACCATTTATTCCCACCGAGATCTGACTGTCAAATTTGAGGATACATATGTGCAATTGAGAAGCCGCTTCGTACATTGGTTCAAAAAAACAATGTAGAAGTCATTGGGGGGGAAAGGCTCTTCAAAATAGCTGTGGAACTACAGCTGTTATGATCACAGATTTTCCCTTTGGCTACACTAGTCAGGTGTGAAGCCATGCTAAAATGTTACAGCATATTAACTAGAGCTTTCAAATGATTGAATTAATACCAGAACAGAAGAAAGGCAATGAAAGTTTCTAGAACAATGGTGCACCACCACTTTCACATCAACCTAGCATCAGGAGAACCAACCAACCATTCCATCAGATCATGCCTACACTACAACCATCTCTAGCGCCGGAGGTGGATTAGACTAAGTAAGAGTTGACATGGATAAAATTATCTAGAGCTGAATGACCAAAATGGCCAAAAGGCAGACCAAACCTCACAACTGAGTACAGGTGATAAAACAGGGCTTTTTTGTCTTTTACTCTTTTTTTTCCTTTTTTTTTTTTCCTCAGTTTTGAATTTTGTTTTTCATAAATCCAAACAGCACGCGGTGCTGATGGTTTTGAACAGTCAAAACAATAGAATATGTACACCGCTGTCATATGAGACAAGTGCATCAGGCCTGGCTTATTACAACACCATATACAGTCCACTGCAGGCAGGTTATAATACTGCAGGGCAGACAGTGAATGCTCCACTCCAGGGTTAGAAGTACAGGGAGGAGAATTTTCTGGATACACAGGTTCTGGAGTGATGCTGCATGGTGGGGCCTGGCCTCGCTCTTCGATAGAACTTCTCCAGAGAGCGTTCACATGGAGGACAGGATGAAAGCGTGGCGCTAGTCCTTTGTCTGGGTAGGTGGAACTTCTTCTGGGGGCTCCCAGTTCTCTTGTGCTCGTAGGCCTGGGCGCTGAGGATTGTTCATATGCTGTGCTGCTGGGCCTGTGTATGGCTGACCATGGGGAAGGTTGTTCTGCTGGAAGAGTGGACACAGCTACGTTATCCTCACCGCAAACATTTTGACCAAACATTCTCTTAAGCATGAACTAAACGATCGGTTTTCATTTTCACATTTTAAAAGATGACCAGCATTTTTGAATAGTATTAATAAATAATGACGGAGGTTTACCACTGTTACCTGCTGATACTGTGTCCCTGGAGAGTGGGGGTACAGGGAGGGGTCTTCTGGTGGAGAAGAATCCTGATCATCAGGGGCTTCTTGATCATCTGGCTCCTAAAAGAACAAAAAACTGCACATCAATCCTAACCCCAGCTATGTTGAGGTATGTCCAAGTAACAAATGAATTAAAACAGAAGTTCATTAAGATACAACAACCTTACAAATCATAAAAAATGTAAAAACTCATCTAGACCCTGACAAGGTGTATTATGGGAGGCCTAGCTTTAGCTTAAATACTTCAGAAGTTAATGTGCTTAAAAAGTGTTGGTTTTGAAAGATAAAACTCTTATTCCAAATAGGAGCCTTAGGCTATTCTAATACAGACTAAGAGGGGAACAAAAACATGGAACCCAATGGCAGACACAGACAAAGATACAACACAGTCACTACACTGGACAATAAAAGTAACAGGAATATTTCTACATGGCATGCTGGTATAAATTAACAGGTTGATAATAAAATATGTCCAGTTAAGTTTAGCCTGCATGCAAAATTATGTCGGTTGCTGACCTGGACTAATGGACTAATCTGATTGAATACTAATGACTCTAAACGTGTTCGTCATGCAAGCTTAGGTAATCTAGGTAAAAAAATGTCGTAGTTAGACATCAGATCAATACGGTCACTATCAAACAAAAAGCTCTCAGGTGCGCACTAAACAGATTTTTTACAAAAGGACAGTCATTAAAATACACTATAGCCAAGGCTTAGAGTTTTCGATCACTTTTTCTAGGACACATTAAGACTTGAAGTTGGGGAGGAAGAAACAGTTTGAGTTCAAAAACACTGAAATGAGGACAAGAGAACACAGTTAATCAAGAAATCTGCTGGTTTGTTTGTCTGAGGGAGAGGGTAATGGATTTGGCTACACCATGCCCTGTGAACACCAAAAGGTTACGCAGATGGCACCAGTGTGGCCAGGGCATACGAATCTTACAGTGTGCTGCTGCTGGCCTGTCACTTCCCCTGGCAAAAGCTGCTTTGGCGAGGACGGCTTCCGGCCTGCGTCCTCTTCAGACACCACCTCGTGCTTCATTAAGTGACACTGGTTTGAAATGGCAGTTAATAATGCATACTGTACACTGTACAAGTGTCAAACGATTGGCAAATTACCTCGGTTTAGAAACAGTACATCATATGGCCATCAATTACGCTAAACTGAAAAAGCTGAACTAGCAAATTAAAGAAAGGAAGCTTTCATAAATGAATCATAAAAAAAAAAGATAAACAACAAGTAGAACTACTCATTTATACAACGCCAACAGCAAAATATTTACACTTCTACAGGGAAAATAAAATCTGGAAATTAATTGTCGAAAACTCAAAGCCCTATCTATAGTTAAACAGCACTAGTGTTTTGCAGTTAAAATGTCACTAAATAATGTCACAACCAAAGGCAAATACTATGTCAGAATGATTTGCTTAAGTTATTCTCCATTTTTCTCTATCATAACATCTAGTGTCCAAAACCTTGGATTTCTTAACAACAGATTAAGGTAAAGTGTTTTAAAACTAAAAGGGAAAGTAAATGTATATCTATTAAACAATTTAAACTTTTAATTAAAGTTATAATACGAATTCTAGCTATAAAGTGTACTATAAAGCTGTAAAGACATGCTACTGTTCTAATGGCTGCTAAAGGTGGTGTGCATTTCCCTTACCTCCTCTGGACACAGCTCGCAGGCCTTGGCTAAGGTCATGCGTGCACTGTGAGAGCGCTCAAGAAAATAGCCATTGGAGGTCTCGTTGCTCTGGACAGGAGGGGACCAATTGTTGTATGTGTACTGGGCATTACCAGTGTATGGCCTGCGCTCTAGTTCATCACCAAGCCACTCTACTGCCCATGTCCATTTCCTCTTCAGGTCCCCATTACTCTGTAAGCACAAACATGTTTATGGTACTGAGAGTATGAAAACTCATTGTAGTCTTTAAAAATGAACACACACGGTTTACTAGTCTGTTGTACCTGAAGGATCTGATAGGCCACTGAGCAGTTGCTGAACAGAGCCACCATGCACTTGATGCACTGGTAAGCTCTCTTTTGGTAGTGGTTTTTAGAACGCTGGATGGTGTCAAATAGCCCATCGCGATCATCTGGGATTCCCTTTAGTACGTTATGTATCCTAGGGGAGCAACAAAGAATTTAAGATTGGAAGAATGTTATTTGTTGAACTGATCACTAGAAAGTTGCTAACATAAACCTAGGCTGACCTGTGAGTTTGCCAGGAATCCTCAATGAGCAAGATCTGCAGCAGCAAGTCCAAGTAAGGCCTTAGCTCATAAGTGTAGGAATATGCAACCTTTAAAAACAAGATTTGGAATTTACATTAAGGCACAAGTTCTTAGGACACAGTTCTCATCCAAACACAGTTCTCCTCTAAACCCTGTGGATTTTTAAATCTAGTCGAAGACATAGTGGTACATAAGAAGTTGGAACATGCTGTCCGTTACCTGCCACAGCAGCTCACTCAGCACAGTGGAGGAGAACTGAGGGTTCTCCCAGCAGCAAAAGCGCAGAAGTTTGATGGTCTCCTCAGAGTTGCTACAGTCCTCAATGATCTTCTTCACATAGCTGGTACGTACAAACAGGATCTCGGCCACCAGCTGCTGCAGAGGCATTATGGGCTGCGTCAGACTGGGATCGCCATATGGGTTTGGAAGAGGAGGGTTACCTATAATAAAAGATCAGTTAAAATTTTTTTTTTACATTTTAACAATGGAAGACTGTATGTCATTACAGGATTAGCATAATAACTTGCCCTCAGCTCCAGGCAATGCCAACCAGGCACATATACCTAGAGATGGCTGCTTTGTCAGTCACATGACACTGAGCAAGGATGTAGATCATCATTGGGCAATTTATAACTGAAGTAGAAGGTGAAACCGTTGGGACTACTACTGGCATGGGGATACAAAAATCAGGCTCAGACTCACCATTAATTGAGGACTGCATACGGGATGCTACATCGCAGCAGCGCACCAGTTGCGACACCACTGTGTACAGCTTTCCTAGCTCAGCATACTGGTACTTAATGGGTGGACCTGGGCCCTCGTCCAGAGCCACCAGCATAAAAGTGGCCGGTACACTAAGCTTCAGCAACTGTGTCTTCTCAGCCAAGCCTGTAGTAAGCAAAAGAGGTAGACAAGATTAGAAGTTTCACCACTTACTGCTAGATCTTCGATCTTCCATAACTTCGTTATTACTACACACTAACTGGCTTTTGTCATGTCGTCTATGAAGAATTGCTGGCCCACCAAAATTGACCAATAAAATGACCCACTTCCACCCTCGTCCGGCCACATCATTATCATTTGGCACAATACATTACTGGCCATTGGCTTTCACTTCTGTTGCCCTTGCTGATTAAATCAGCTTCTGGTTCTATTCTGGACATATAACTATTGTGCTTTCTCACCTAGGTTGGCATACATGACAAACAGGTTGAAGTACTGCTGCAGGTGGCGGCCATGCTCCGACACCTCTCTCCGCAACAGGTTGAGTACAGCACGAAACAAGTGGTCACTTAGGCTCAGATTATCACAGCCCTAGTCCAAATCCATAAAAAAGAAATGATCAAAAAAAAAAAAATAATAATAAAAATAATCAGTTAAAATATAAGACAGATGTAAATTCCAGTGTTCATTACATTATTCACCCTACAGACTCACCTGAGTGGATGGTCCTGGTGAGGCAACCGGTGATGGGTAGGGCCCATCTTGCAGAGAGAAATGTGCAATAAATACTATGAGCTTGGAGAAGGCTCCCCGGACCTCAGCGCTGGGGCACTCGAGCAGATATTCTGAAAACCGGTTTGTGTAG
This sequence comes from Arnoldichthys spilopterus, assembly GCA_037974385.1. NCBI lineage: Eukaryota > Metazoa > Chordata > Actinopteri > Characiformes > Lepidarchidae > Arnoldichthys > Arnoldichthys spilopterus. The sequence continues at coordinate 4,744,934 of JBBPDA010000003.1, forward strand.
GCAAAGAGGGCATTGTGTGCAAACCAGTAGCGTACATTCTTGCTGTGTCGAAGCAGGACGCATAGAGCGTCATACCTAGAGAGAGAGTTGATGTGGTTATATTTAAGGTCACCTCAAGTTAAAGATTTTCAAGAGAACATTCGATTGTCTGTATAAAACAAGCATTTAATATTACCAATCGCTGGCAGGGCCACGGACAACTTTCTTGGTGTGGAATCCTGTGCTGAACAGAAATCTAGCTGCAAGCTGAATACTTATCATAGCCATTTCTTCTGCTTCAGGCAAAAGATGATCTTGACCTAAAGGAGACAAAAATCAGGTAAAAAAACAAAACAAAACAAAACTTTATAAAATAGTTACTGATGCATATGTATGACTGACATCAGGATACAGTACCAGCTAAACAACGCCACCCCAATAATTCACATTAACACAGATAATCAAACTTACACTAAAGTCATAAGAGAACAAGTTTCATTCTGATGACTTCATTTGACATGAGCTCTTCTGTTTTCATCTTTCCATCAGTACTGATAGGAAATAAATGAACTGCCCTCAAAACAAGCACATCGCAGCAATTTAGTTGTACTGTTATATAGTTCATCACAAGACTACAGTACTTTCCACACACAAGATTTCATTTAGAAAATTGAACTTTACATTCCTTCCTGACATTAGCCTCTGGTACACTGCGAATTTTGCTTGCACTTGGAAAATGTTAAAACAGTTACAAACCTTCTTGCTACATTATTTGCAATATCTGATCAGTGAAAATAACAAAGAGGATTAAACTTCCATCAAAGCATAACCAACTGAAGTACTACAAGACTTAGATTTTTCTCTCAAAGTTCAATACCTCAAATAGTTCATTTTTTCCCCAAACATAACTGAACAAGCAATCTCTTTGCCCTCTTTGACAGTTCCAGAGTTTGGACGCTTACGTGAAGGCTGTTGGACCTCAACTTGGGTAAAATTTGCAGATGGTAAAAACAAGAAGGGCTGTTTCCACGGCTAAATTGGAAATGCTTATCCATGCTTTTTTTTTTTCAACGCGTATTGATTTTTGTAATTCTTGTTTACTTGCCCAAGTCTTAATCGCATTCAGATCGTTCAAAATGCCGCCTTTTAATCCGTTGGCACAAATGGTTTCACATTACCCCCATTTTACCTTCACTGCACTAGCTCCCGGTGGACTTCAAGAGAAGTTTCCACTACTCACCTATAAGCCCTACACGGCTCAGCTCCTCAGTACATTGAAGACCTCCTAAATCATCCTCAACCCTGTAACAGCACCAAGATCCACTTACCTCTACCTTCTCTCAGTCCTGTGCACCAGTTTAAGGACACCATGAATTTCAGTCTATTGTCTCTTTGGAGACCCCTTCCCCAGGCTTTGAGGTCTTTGCCGTCAATTGAGGAGTTTAAAGCTCATCTAAAGATCTCTTTAGGCAGGCATTCAGAACTTAAACCTCTCTCTTGTTTATGTATTTTTCCTGTGTGCGATTTTTTTTATTGTACAGCCACTCGTGACATCGGTCTGTGAAAGGCTTCATAAGTAAATTTTACTTAGTATTGTTGAGTGACTTTAGATAAAGATGATATACTCTAAGTGCTATTGACATGTGTGACATCAGGCCAAGACCTAAAGATCTTTTGGGGGGGGGGGGGGTGGTCAGATTGCTATGACTCTGGCAAGCTGTTTGAAATAGATCATTCAGAAATAATAATAATAATAATAATAATAATAATAATAATAATAATAATAATCTAAATTGGCGCAGATTTTAAACTACTGCAAAATTTGTCCAGGACTGGCCAGCTCAAGAACAGGCTGTTTGATAAGAAGTTCTCAAAAACCCAAGAAATTTATCACAGGATCTACTGGTATCTGTTGTGAATGTGTACATCAACAATCAGAAAGCGATTAGACAAATCTGACCTGCTTGGAAGGTGTGCCATGAAAAAGCATTTGCTCTCTAAAAACACTGGCGCAAGACTATAGTTTACCAAAGAACATCCAGGCAAATGCCAGGAATTCTGGGATAACTGGCTCTAGACAGACAAACAGAAGCTGTTGAGCCTCAACAACAGTACATGTGACCAAGGATAGTTGTTTTTTTTTAAAAGAAGAAATCACACACATGCTGGTGGAAAGTTGGGAGTTGCTTTGTTGCCTCATTTAGCTTTGAATTCTGCATTATAATGAGAAGTGCTTAAAGATCATAGGAAGCCATCTGTCTAAAAGCTGAAGGTGAACCTTTTAAAGAGAACGATCCTCAGCACACTAGCAAATACAACAACTGGATAAAAAAAAAAAAAGATAGCCAGTCAGCAAATGGTCTGAATAAAGCCAAGATTTTTAAACGTTGTATGGGAATTCAAACCTCCTGAAAGTGAAGGAATTCTGCATGGAAGAATGGTAAAAAAAAGTCAATGTCGGAGACTGGTGGACGAGTATACAAAATGCATACAAAAAGTTATTCCTGCTGAAGTGGGCAGTATTAGCTTCAGGGGTACTTCCTTTCTCCATAGATGAATATTACAGCTATTGATATTTCTGTTGACTAAATGGTTGAAATGTAGGCTCTGTATTGATAAGAGTATTTGCTTGTTCAAATTTGTTGGAAAAAAAAAAGTTTTCCACTTGATTTTAGTTCCAATTGTAAAGATTACAGCTGCTTTTACCCACAACAAAATAATAGTTCTCTGCATATTAAATTGTTCCCAGTAAAAACCAACATTAGTAATTATTTGGTATTTATGTCTGGTTTTGCTGGTTTCCTAAATAAGGGGAAGTGTCAATGTGAAAGTGACTGTCATTGTGAACACACTCAAGCACCACAACGAAATGTGACCTCTGCATTTAACCCATCACACGTGGAGCAGTGGGAAGCTATCAACAGTGTCCGGGGAGCAGTGTAGTGGGACGGTACCTTGCTCAAGGGTACCTCAGTAGTGCCCGGGTACCTTCAGGTCTCAAAGGCAGCATCCTAACCACTAGGCCACCACTGCCCATGTATTTGTATGTCAGATGCTTGATAAAGCACTCAGGAGTCACAAATTCAAGCCAGTAAGTACTTGCCTAAAATGTACGATACTCTACATTCAAATCTAGAACGTCCAAAATGACATCTCTGAGTGCAATGCTTCTCATCACCTTAGGTGAGGTTTTATACAGACACAAACCCACTTTTCGGGATGATAACATGCAGGTCGGGCAGAAACTCCCTCATTAGAAATTCAAACAGATTTTCCCCATGTGTGCGATTTGTCTTTTGTTCAACATGAAGCAGCAGAGTGATTATAAACATTCCCAACACTCGCTGTGACATACTACACTCTGATGTGGGTGTCCAAAAACCCTAAATATTGGAGGGTGCTAGTTTTACCTGGAGGTGGGTTCAGATAGACACTATTACTTGTCAGCAGTTTCTTGATGAACTGGAAGTACTCCAGGCTGTACTGCATGCGGCTGTGCATGAACTGCACGTTCTGCTTGCGCACGCTGCACTCGATGGCTGAGGGCATCTTCACCTGGTGTGGCTTGCTGCTCAAACTCAGTTCCGAGATGTACTTCACCAACTCGCTGTCCTTGTCCAAGGAGTCCATACGCTCATAGAACAGGATGTAGGCATTCCACCAGCGCTTCTGCCGACGATAAGACATGCGCTTCATCATGTGGTCAAACACCTCGCCCATGTACTCGCCCCCAAAGCACTGGTTCTTCATCTCTTCATCGTCATCCATCTTGCATTCCGTGACATCCCCATCATCAAACTTGTACCAGCGGTTTCTCTCGCCTTCACCACCGCTGCCGTTCCTCTGGATGATGTAGGAATAATAGTGGCCTCCACTGGCCTGGCCTGAGTGTACCAGCACTCCCACAAGTCTGTAGCGTGAGCTGCAGGGTGGCTCTGGCTCAGAGGGTTCATTCTGCTGGATCACCTGCTGGAATACAAAGAAGAAAAATGTTAGAACCAACAATAGCTACAACATACATGTGGCCAAAGCAGAAAGAAAATACACGCTCATAATGAAGATAAAGGTAAAAAAAAATAGGCTGTATACATTGTTGGCGTGAATATCTGCCATGCTGTGGCCCAGAATGGACCTAAATCAACAGTCTCTCAGTCTAATGCTCTATATTACTTGATAACTAGGTGAGAAGTTAAATCAGGCCCATATCCTACACTTTTCCTGCATTTTTTAAAAATTATCTGTGGTCCACCACTCATGTATTATATTCACAAATACAATATTATATATATTATACACTAATATCATATATTTATAATTAACAATTTCTAACCCCTCTATCATTCAGAATTGAACAGGCTGTTTTTGTTATGAATAATATTTGAAAATGAGGTCTGTTCTTATTGGCTGTGCTGTATTGAGCAGTTTTTTTATTCAAAAAGCAGTTTAGGCTACTTGCTAACTTGTGAATGGGTGGAGATAAACTGCTGCTGCCTGACTGGATATATGTGTCAACGAGTTCAAAACAGGCTGTTTTGCAGACAAATTTGCAAAAATGTGCAATATAGACCAGGAAGTAAATTGAACATTTTAAATCTAACTGTATGGACCACATCAACCCCATTATTTTAATATACAGAATTTGTTTTTCCATCATTGGGGCTCTTTGATGAGGCAGAACGCTCAATTCCAAGTGCTGCGAGAACTGAACTGTGACCTATGTCTTTTACAATTGTGTATGGTCATACCTGATTCTCGGGATGCATATCAGAGCCCTCCAGCTTGGCTACTCCTGCTACAGTGTATGGCTCCATGTCCAACTCCCGGGGAAACTCAAAGTAGTCATTGAACTTAATGGCACACTCACGCTCCCAGTCATAATCAAATCGCTTCAACTGGATGGCCAGTACTGGAGGCAGTTTCTTGATAAGCAAGCGCTTTACTGTGTCCACCTACAATATAGTGCAGAACACAAGCTTAATCCAGTGTAACAACAAAAATCTGTCATTTCACAGAATTCAGCAGTGCAGTACATACTTTCTTGTTGCATTTTTCACAGTGGTAGGCATTAGCACCCTCAAGTAAATCCCCCTTCACATACTGCTCCATGGAATCAAGAAGATTCTGATGGTTTCGGATATCTACATTCAGTGTTGTGAAGGACTCCTCACATTCATATCTAGAAAGAACAGACAAATGCATCAGAAGCAAGCATAATCACGCCAAATGTATGATTTGCATAATCATTTTGCCAACCTGTGAGGACAGCCCTGACAGATCTTCTGATCTGCAAAGGAACCTCCGAGCACTTTGCTGAGCATGGCAGGATGTCCTAGTGCTTTCAGAGCCTCGTCTAAACTATCTACAAGCGAGTTGAAGAACTCCAGGGCATCATGCTGCTCTCGAAGATTTACTGGCTCCCCCCATAACCTGCACACAGAGAAAAGATGTCCTATTTAGCCACATTAAGTCAGCATTCATTAAAGCTTTCAATGCTCTCAACACCTGAGAAATCAAGGTTCCCACTTTTTATACACCTCATTCGCCAGGACATTTAATGATCTAGCTGGTATGACAATCAGGGTTTGTAGTCTACAACTTTCCCTATTGACAAATGTAGACTGAACTTCCATCCATCCATTTTTAAACCGCTTCTTCAGTTTCTGGGTCGTGGGGAAGCTGGAGCCAATGACTGCAGGCCTAAGGCAGGGACACCCAGGACAGGAGGCCAACCCATCGCAAGGCAACACGCAGACAGATAAACATTCATGCACACATTCACACTTATGGGCAAGTTTAGAGTATCCAATTAACCTACTGCAGCCTTTGGACAGTGGGAGGAAACTGGAGCACCCGGAGGAAAACCACACGAACACGGGGAGAGCTTGCAAACTCCGCACAGAAAGGCACCCGTGGCCGACCCGGAGATCGAACCCAGGAACTTCTCACTGTGAGGCGACAGCGCTAACCACTGCACCACCGTGCCGCCCCTAGACTGAACTTTACATACCCAAATGTACAACTCGAAATTAGTGAAGTTTGCCACGACACAGTTTCAGCCAGTCTAGATAGCAACGCTAATGGTTTTATGGAGTGCTGACAGATCGCAGTACATTCTCAGCTAAATGAAAAAGTAATGTTGAAATAAAGTTCCAGGATAATCATTTCAAGGACATTTTAATTTCTCATTTTCCATGACTGGACATCTGGTCAACGGGACATAAGGGAGCCCTGGAAAAATGGCAACAGAGAAGTGCAATACCTTATTTGTTAGTTCAGTAACAAAGAACAGCATTCTTACCTAAACTGTTTCCAAAAGCCCCTAGGAACATAATATTGTAGCCTGGAGGATGCAAGGTGTCCAAATATCACCTGCAGATGTCGCAGAACCCCAATGTTGTACTCTTTCCTATCCTCTGATTTACTCAGTGATGGCTTGTCATCAAATTGGTGATGGTAACTGAAGACCTCATCCCGTGGATCAACATTACTCTGCAAAAATAATAAGAACTCAATGACAGAAAAAGCAAACACAAGGTTGCATTTCGGCTTCAACGGGACTCAAGCAAATATCTGATTTGCGAATATGCCCTCAGCTCCAGGTGATGCCAAAAGGTCACAAGCACTCAGAGAAAAGATGATCACAACTTGGCATTCTTCACGTTCATTTGGGAAAACTTTATGACCATGAAAGATAAACAGTAACAGAACAAAATGCTTTCTTAAAAAAAGGATGTAAAGCCTTAAAAGCAAAACATTTGTTTTAAGCTTCTATCAATTTACTAGTTTGAATGTAAAGCTGAACACGCACGGACAGGCAGGAATGCACAGAAAAGCCTACACGTACAACTAAAGACACCCAACGCAAATCTTCAAACAATACCTCGTTATCTTGCTTCTCATCCCCAGACATGTCATCGTCCACATCACTACCCGTGCCTTCAATGGCCAGGATGCCGTTTCTGATGGGTGGGATCATGTAGAGCTGCTGAATGACTGAATTCATGTAGCATGTAGCACCTGCATTCTTTAGCCCCACGAAGCCCTTATTGGGTCTTGGGCCCACAGGTGGCAAGTACTCCCATTCTGTTAGTGCCTCACAACCTAGAAGAGATACTGGATTTAAAAACAAATATGCAAACCATCTCATACAAGGCTCTTAAGCATAACAACGAAAAAACTGCTCTACAATCAGAAAAAAGTTCACAAAGCAAATTAAACATGGGATCTGCGTTCTGACACGGCATTCGCACCCAACACCAAGGTAATCTAAGCAACTTCAGTAACATTTTCCTAAAACATCATTAACCAAACGTCTAATAAACAGCGGTTCAAATTCTTTTATTGGACTCTGGCATTTATGGACAGGACGTTCCTACGGTCACTGCAGAAAATCTCCATACCTGAGTAGTACATGTCGGTTAGCGTGTCGACAATCTGTTTAAGATTGCGCACACATCCAACAGCAAGTGCAACCAAAAGTTCAAAACCAGCAGTGATGGTGGCAGGGCTGCTACACACAGGTATTGCCTGCTCAGTGGGGAACTCGCCGCTCTTCATGTACTGCAAGTACACATTAGAAGCTGGGAAGATGAAGTCATCTATTAGCTCCTGCAGAGAAAATAAAGAAAATGAGGTCACAGTGGTGAGCAGTCAGTGAAGGGGGGGGGGGGGTTTTTCAATATTCCATTACGTGCTCTCATACGGTTGCGTTCTGTAGCTCTGAAGCAGCATCGAAAGGACCCCAATATGAAAGGAAAATCATTCTAATTATGAACAACACCTATATTATGTGGATTACCTTGATCAGGTTTGCTCCCCCCTTTTCACAGCCTATATAGTATTTCTTTTCTGGGGTCTGAAAAGCCAGCAACTCTTTAGTGACACCGATGTGGCCCTCTAAAATGGTCTCTTCCACGCCAGTCTCCCCAGTTCTCTTCACTTCATCCTGATGGAAGAAAAGCAGATTTTGTTATGCAGCCAAGTAAAATGTGCTCCCATGGGCAGAAAAGGCAGAAGGGAAAATGTATGTAACCAAACCTTGATTCTTTTTAACCAGTCAATTTCGTTGTTGAGAAGAACCTCTGCGTTAGGAAGGTTAATGTTACTATTATATGCGTAGTTGAGCAAGTGCCTCAAGAGGGTGAAGTAATCACCAGCGTGCTTGGCTCGTTCTTTTGCAGTGCTCTAGAAACAAACAAGGACATAAATAAGACCAGGATTGGGGGGATTTTCAGGCAGCCAGGGACTTAAAGAGGCAATTTCATAGATATGAAAGAAAAGCGACGAACACTTACACCTAAAACTGTGAAAAGGAGGGTGATGAAGAACAGGAGCGGCCTGTGCCCCATACAACACCTTGTGGCCATGAGGAAGAACTGTTCTTGTGCCATTTGACGAACAGACCTGGGAGCGGAAGACCGATTTAAAGTACTCATGCGAAATGTCAACACTGAGTTGTATGGTTTGTACGACGGCTGAATGAAGAACGTGCTACTCACTTGCTCTGGCAGTGCAGTAGAAGATCAATGATGAAGGTCTGCCAGGCCTTCTCTTTGCTAAGTGCATCTAGTGCAGTAGGGATAAGGGCTAAGCACAGGGTCATAACCTCCAAGGCCTCACAGCATACCTGCTCGTCCTCTGCATCGGGCTCATTCCCTTCATTAGTCTGGGTGAAAAGCAAACAGAACAGAAAAATCAAACTTCAATTTGCCTGGCAATGCAGTGCATACGGTCTATAATATTTCATAAGGCTGAAAGGACAAATAGTCAGACTATCTCTCACTTCCCCTACCATGCAATCATAAAAAGATCCAAATCCCAAATTTAATTTTTTTAACACTCTAGGGCAACTGGTGAAGATTAAGCAGCTTTAAAAAAAAAAAAAAAAATCCAAACAAGTAGATGGATGTAGCACCTTTTCATAGATCTTGCTCATCTCCTCATTGGAACTGAAGACAAGCTGAATAGTGCCACAACCAGAAGCCCAGACAATCTTTTGGACAGCTCTGATGACACAGATGTCAGGGATATACTTTGAAGCCTGAAAGAAGTTCTGCATTAAAAAAAAGAAGAGAACAACAAAAAATAATCAGTCCTAGTTCATATGAATTGTTAGGTCATTTCACTATTATTAGCAAGGTTAAAGAGAGCTAGGCTAGGGGAAAACCTCAAGTAGTGTAGTCTGGCCTTGCAAGAGAAGGATAGTGAAATAATTTCAGATGGAAACTGGGAAAGGATTAAAATTCATAGAGAGAGATTAATGGCTCATGGGAAAGCTGGAAGTAAAACTTGCTAAAGCTACAGTGACAAACCTGAGAGACGGACAATAACAGAAGCACAAACAACTTTCCAATGTGTATGTGGCTTAAACTAAAACATCCCATATTCAGAGTCTCCTTAAGATTTTAGGTCAAGCGTATGTTAAGTCTTTTCGCATTTTGTGGTTTTAATGAACACTGTATATACATAAATTACAAATGTGTGCATATACGGTCATGCAAAGGTTTGTGCAGTCGCTGTACATTGTTTTGCTGATTTTTCAATAGAATAAGTGCACATTCTCTACACAACATGCTTTTGCACATTTAAGCAGTAAAGTATAAGGGCAGTGATACAGAATAATTAATATTACATCATGACATGAAAAGTACTTGAAAAATGAATTTCATATTTAAACATTTTTGCATTACAGTACAAAGTCTTATTTAGAGGGATTTACAAAGAAAGACGAATGTGTCATTAGCGGTCTTGCCCAATGACTCTTCTTAATAAAGCAGTGGATTTTTCTTAAAGGGATAAAAATCTATCACCTGGATCTGGATGTTCAATCTGAAGAAATTGAAAATGTACAGCACTACTTAATAGTGCCGTACTAGTGAATACATTAGGATAAATGCAGGGTCAATGTGACACCTTCAGCTTTCGGTTTAAAAAGCATGCACTAAAGCCTCGCTGTGATAGCGAGGTTAGACACTTAAAAAAGCAAGACGTTAAACATATTATACTGCATTTCCATTAGCATGGGATTAGTAGATAAATGAGGTTCTAGGAGAGTTCTGAGGTGGGTCTAATCAGGATCCTTTCACTTCTACCTCATCGGAGATCTGCTGAGCCAGACGGATGGCCACATTGCGGAGCATGCACTCAGCTGAGGGATTGGGGATGCTCTGCAGGGCGCTCTGAAGAACCAGTGCCTGGTCGTGAGTGGCCTGGTTTATCTGTGGGGAGCAAGAGAGAGTCTAAACTATTCGTTTAAAAGATACGGAAGAGAGCCATTCCACAGGAAAATGGTCCCATTTCTTTGTCATGAGAAATCACTTGCTAGAAAATGTTATTGATGATTTAAAGCAAGGCAAACACATTTCAATAGCAATACACTTTAAACATCAACAGCTGGAGTGAAGGCTATGACAGGAAAATGTGTGTGTGTGGCCACAGCCAATAAAAACGAGGTCATGAAAGTCTGTGATGGTGGAGTTATACTGTCTCTACTCTACTGATAAAATGTTTTCAATAACATGGAAATATAAACTCACCTAACAAGTATATTTGAAAATTATTCACAGAATTAGAAAAGTCTAATTCAATTCACGTGAAAATTAATGTGAAAGAAATCCACTTAAACCTCATGTTGGCCAGCTGATACTTCTGCAGTAACAGAAAAGGAGACTACGGTAACAGGAGGCTGTGAGTCATCTGCACATGTGTAGAATGGCAAGATTTTTTTTAAAGCTCCAGTAGTCATCACAGTGGTTCTCCCTGTTTACTCAAATCAACAATATTCCTTAACTTTCTCGTTTCTTTTTTAACCCTTGATTTCCTGTTCCACATCAAGAGCTACTATAGTAAAATACAACATTTCTTCATGCTCATTAAAACTAGGAGACGAATGCTTAAGAAGTAGGAGGTGTGTCCAGGTCTGTAACCAAAGAACACTTCCTATCAAGACACCAAATACCCTTGACATTTGCTGAGCCATAGAGAGGCAGTCAGGAAGCTCTAAATGTGTTGGTGGGGGGTGGGAAAGGAGTAATCTGTAGGAAAAGGTCAGACTCGACCACTTCATCTTTACCACAGCTTGAAAACATAAAGCACCAGCGCTTCTCTAGACATTCTTACCGTATTTTTGGACAAAGTGATCTTAATGGCAATGATTAAACAGAAAGAATTCAGGTCATCTCAATAAACGGAAACTGCCAGAATAAAGTGGAAGGAACTTACAGGTGAAACGGGGATGGTCCCCTCAGCCACGGGCTGGCAGGCTTCAGCCACAGCCTTCACATGGCCGAAGCCCACCGCTGTAAGCAGGAGCTTGGCTATTTTTAGTGCGTTGAGATAGGCTCCCCGTCGTGTCTCCGTGTCAGCATTTGGAAGAAAGTTGTTTCGGGTGAGCATGCTCAAGACCAGCGGCAGCCCACCGCTCTTTAAGAAGTTATACTGGAAGTCACTAGCATCCTCTCCCAGTGTGCCACTCGCAGGCATTAGCAAAGCATAGACCACCTGAGGACAGAGATGGAGTTGCACTTGCAGATCAAAACAAAAAAATATTCAAGTATTTCAGTACAAACAGACTAATATACAAAACCTCGATCAAGTAAAGGACTTGAGAAGGTGATGGGCCGAAGAAGCGCGAGTCGAGGGTTGGGCTGAGACTGTTTTCTCCAAGTTTGGCGTGATCCAGGCAAACAGCTCGGAGGTTTTCCACTGTAGTGTTATCTAAAAATGAAGCAACTAGACGTTGGAACAGAGCAATTTTAAATCCAAAACAGTATTCCAGACACAAAAAACATTTTTAGCACCTGGAGGCATGAGCTTCATGAGGACTCTAGCACCATCTCGTAGCAGAGGCATGTTCAGATTACATCCCAGATCTGCTACTTGCCATAAGAACGAGATGTAGCGCAAGTGCAGTGACATTATCTGGAAAAGATGGAATATGGTAAGGATAATGTACACACACACCACCATACCCACCACACACACACGCACGCACGCACACACGCAAGCACGCACAGCATTATTTCTAAAATGATAGGGCAAGTAAGCAACAGCACTGAAAAACATATTTGACTTTGATTAGCAGAATGTCATGTCTCTCACCACTCCAGGAAGACAGCTCTCCACTTCAGGGTTTGGCCCATCACTATAGTGGTTGCCATGGTTTCCTGGGGAGCCTGTGGAAGAGTCTGATGAGCTGTCTGGGCTTGAAGGCATATTGGCGCTGACCTGGGTGAGCTTGGCTGTGATGAGCTGAGAACGAAATGTAAGAAAACATAAGGAGAACAGAATGAAAGACGAATGAAAATCTGAACTAAAGTCATTGACCTTTAGTGGTCTCAGAGCGGAGTCATGTTACATCACAACGCATCCTCTTTTACAAAATCACAGGATGTTTCTCAAGGAGACTGAGAAATTTTTTTTTTTACCGTTTTGTCTTTAAGATTGAGCTGCCCAATTAACTTCCTGTCATCAGCAGGATCTATGACGTCCCCACCAATGAAGAGCTCGATCTTTGTGTGCGCACTGTTGGCCTTTATTCGATTTAGAATACAGCGTCGCACAGAACCGATCGTATCGTTGGTGTGGGACCAGATGTCCAGGTCATCCACCTGTCTGCCTTGGTTAGGGAATCGCACGATCAGGGTGATATGCTTCCCCCGGAACGCTCTGTAATGTGAGGGAGGGCGAAAAAAAAAGCATTTACATATAGAACAGGCTACGTTTATGAAATTATTAATGTTACTAGATAATGAAGGTATGTGGGAAGGACCTGGACATGGGAAGGATGGTCCTCTCCTCATGGTAGTCACTGTCACACTCCGTGATGTACTCCCTGAGCACAGTCAAAACCCTCACCATGCGGATAGCCTCCTGCCTGGCACAGTTAATGCTGTCCTTATCCCCGTCCAGCACACACAGCGTGTCATAGGAGGCTTTGAGCCGGTCAAAGCAAGACTGAATAAAATCTTCATGGATCTCTACCTGCAAACGAAGTGAGCCATTAGCTCATCTTACAGATGCAATTTGTTCAAAAATCTGAAAAACGCCTGTAGTCTCTTAAACAAGAACAGAAACTTAAATATATATGAACAATGTGAAACCTTGCAGTGCTGAATCTCACTCACTCTCAAGATCAACCTTCACTTTCTGCAGCTCTTAATCGGTAGAAAAGCTCTTTATTATATATAAAACATTTCATTCATGAATATTTTAGGAGGTTTTGTATGATCTACTACAGAGTATGCTTCAGCATTTCCAGGAGACAGGACTGTAAAATATGGCATTTCTTCTGTTACATGACCATAGATTCTGAGCATTACATGTGCCCATATTGCATTTAGCCATAATCATATAATAAAGATGTTTTTTTGTTTGACAGGTGGCACTAGTTACCTAATAATTATCAATAATAATTTTCCATAATAAGTAACTATGGTTACATTACATTTTAGGAGCCATTTGTGCAAAGTGTAAATACGCTTTATTAATATATTTAGCATGATATCAACTGGAAGCTCTTGCTGATGGGTGAACATGCCTGTTCATACTAGATATGACAAGGGATCATGTCCTGGGACTTTGCAAGGGGAGTACAGTCCACTAACTCAGTGCTTTTTAATCAAGGCTTAATCGACAGGCCACATATTTTACATCTTCTCTTGTCAGCGATCAAGACACTTGTACAAGATACCGTCTCTCTCCTGCTGTGCTCACGGCACAGAAGAAATTAATCCATTTAAATCCTGATTATACTCCCTCTACCTGACTGAATCTCCTTTCTGTGGTACAAACTGCCATCCCAGGACACACGCATTGCAGGGCTGTCTCTCAATTACATATGGGCATCTGGTTACTATTGACAAGTCTTACCTGATTAGCTTGTAATTTTGGTCCGAGGTTCGTGTAAATTTCTTTAAGTAAATCGATTGCTCGGCTAGCGATGTCATCACTTCCTTGGATCACAACCTAAAAAAAAAAAAAAAAAAAAAAAAAAAAAAAAGAACAATGGCACCAATTTTCCAAAAGAGGAATATGTATAAAACACAGGAATATCTTGAAGGATCACTATAGAACAATTTCTGATACAAATGGTTAAATTGTAATGTGAACTTTTCTAGGAACAATTTACGAAAGCATGGGTGGTGTAAATTACAAAAGAAATCTACAAGGAAGGAAAAATTGACTAATTAAAGGTCGCCGACATTCAGAAAATAGAAAATACTCGTATCTCCACCAGTCTACCGGACTGAAAAAATACCCAGCCTAAAATATTCATGATTCATTGAACACACATGTTCAACAAAACACACTAAACTTTAACCATAAAAATATTTGTCAACTACTTGCCCATGCAGTGTGGGAATAATACACCACTGCTACATGAGCAAAATGATTCAAGGGTTCGACGTATGCTTATCTTTTGAGACACGTGTTAATTCATACTCGTGCATCATGACTATGAAATCCAGGAACATGGGGCGTTTGTATAAGCTTCACATTAGTTCCCATCGAATATAAGAACACACAGACCATTAACTAGGTCACAGGCCTTTCTCTCCTGAAACAGAAACACTAAATCTATGTTGCGCTTTATGGATATGGCTTACTATTCAGTTGCCAGGGCAACAAAACTGCAGATTTACCGTGACCGTATTGGCAGCGGCCTTGTGTGTGTCTTAAGCAAGCGGGAGTGATGAATTCAAGCCCCTAAGCTGAATAAACTGCTATAGAATGCAAGATATAGAATAACAGGGGTGATCAATAGAGGAAACAGGCAATACACCAAGCTTCGGACAGAGTACTTGAGTGAAAACCTACATAACTTGGTCTGAATCCTGAACAAGGGACTCTTTCTGTGGACAAGTACAGCTCTCTAGTCTTACCTTACCACTGACAAGAAAAACCCAACACAGCAGATACTAATATCTTGCCCCTCCCCCAGATCATACATGGGCAAAAATCATCTAGCATCAAAGGTAAGGGCCCCTATATCTAGATTGTGTTTTTGTCACTCAATACCTACCCTCCACAAGTAATCTAGGCCAATCAGCTCTAGATCATCCATCATATATACCCGGCGCTTGGCCACCAGCTTGCCCTCCCTGCAATTCACGGCTTTAAAGAAGCGCTCAAAGCACTTCATGCCATTCTCGGTGAGTAGGGAAGGGTCCAGCTGCAGCACATTATTTTCAAAGAAATCCTTGTTGATGTCAGGGTCAAGGTCCGGCTCATCCCCCATGAGCTTGGAGTACCATTTGAAGCACGCTTCGCGATCGCACAGGAACACGGCATTCTCCGCCAGACACTTCCAGATCTGTTTGGCCTGAGGAGCACAGAGCCACAGCTGTCCGTCCTTCAGCAGAAACCTGGGGGCGGAAATACACAAGAAACAGAAGAGCCAGTCTTTAATCTGAAGATTTAAAGAGCAGCAAGGGTTAATTTCTCAGACTGAGACCAAAAAAATCTTTGCAGTCCAAGATCCTCATCCAGTAAAGAAAAATGCTTAAACACACCGTGATTTCCTGGCCTTTCCCTTTAATGAGAACTTCAACTAAAAAATTATTATTTGATATATTGCAACAATTATTTGTTTAAATCACATTTTATTCGTACTCGATCAAACAAAACGTGAGGAACATTTGTCCCATACCTCAAAAAATTCAGGCGCTCTTGGACCTCCTGTACATGACTGTATCGACTTCCAGGCCTGACTGTTTGAGGGTCAAACTCCGTGTGCTCTGCTAAAACCACAGAACAGCACACAAACCATGTCATACATCCAGCACGGCACACTAGTCTTTAACAGTGGCAGAGGAAAACATGCATGTAAAACAATCAAATTTTTCACCACATCATCTTAACAAACCTTTAGAGAACTGCCTCATATTCTCCATGTACGCCGACAGGTTTTCCGCCACTAGAGTGACCAGGGCATGATTGTGCTGCAGCTGGTTGATCAGGTCGTGTCGATAAAATACGTGCGGGCTCCTCTGCGTTTGGCTAAAATCAGAGGAGGGACAAAAATAAAAAAAATAAACCACAAACAACATTAGTTGTGCAAAAACATCAGGGTAGTCAGCTGTTCTTTGGGTACGTTTTGCCATTTCTAAAGGTTTAAATCAGGAATCTGTTATCAGGCGTGATTTGGATAGAAACCAGCACTTGAGGCAGGAGCAAATGCAGTACATGGGTCATTGAGATACTGAATCCAAACTCTTTGACGACCAGAGATTGGTAAAGAAATTAGGCTGAGAAGAGAGGAGACCAACAGAGATGTGCTGAAGCGGATTTTTAAAAGCTGTTGCAATTTATAGGGCCAGTTTTTCAGACACACTTTAAATTCATTTTTGTTTAAGGGAGCCCCTGTTTAGAAATCAATTTTAGTTCAGATTTATTCTTGAATTCACTTAGAAGTCTGAAAAACAGGCCCACAGATTTACAGAAAAGGCACATATTACAGCAATACTTTTAAATTAAATGGTATATCCCAAATTAGCTTTACACTTACCCTTCTAAGCTCTTTAAGTTAATAGGTATTTTCTTTCTGAAAAACAACAGCATGTGCACGATGTATTTGCTACTTTATGATGTAGATCTGAATTTAAATGCCTTTAAAAGTGACGTATGATTGTTGTGTAGCTCATAATCAAACTGTTGATGTATATGGCCATAGAATGCTTCCCTGAACAAGTCTGTAGTTTCTTTCTTTCTTTTTTTTGTACAATTCTAACAAGGGTTGATGGCTTATTGAATTCATTCACAACAGCTAATAACAAAGAACAACGCTGGCTGTTCATTTTACCTGAGATTTTGAGGAGCTTCTCCAAACAGACTGCAGATCTCTCGAATTTGCTTCAGTGCAGGAATTACCCACTTATCATTGGATCGCAACTCTTCAATGAAGCGATCGATCCACTGGATCTTTTGAGTGTCTCGATCCTGAAAACAAAGGTATCCAAAGGACACTTTAAGCAGTTTCACCCTAATAGAACACCACTCTGGCAGAAGGGACAACTCTAGTGCTCTCAAGAGTTTTGCCTGATGTATGTACCTGGGAGCAACTGTAGTCCAAGATTTTGATATGAGCACTGAGGGCTTGGTCCATGATGTCCACAGGCACATCATCGCTATGGGCCAGATTCCATAGCAGATTAAGCACTTTGTGAGCCATCACACCGTCCTTGTCGTCCTCAGCAAGCCTTCGGATCAGCTCCAGCAACTTCTCCCGCTGCTTTTTACTCGCGTTAGTCCAGCTTTCCTGTAAAGCCATAACTTCAGAACTACAATATCCAAATTCACTAAACTAAGATTAACACCCTACGCTGCAAGATGTATTTAGCATATTGTCACATTTTTGTTAACTGCTCTGGATTACAGATTGGAATCTGTCAAATGACAAAATAAATGACAGCTGTTGAGGGGTTTAGCCCTACAGACAGAAGAACAGACATGGACTACAAAGCACTGATGTTCATCAATCTGGATAAGAGCGTCTGCTAAATGCTGTAAATGTAAAAGCATGTTCAGCAGATATACAAGTCGCTGACCTTAAAACAGTCAAAGAGATGGTCCAGCTGTTCAGGTGAGAAGTCCCATGCCAGTTTTGCAAGGAGATCATGGACATTTTTGACAATGGCTTCATGCTTCCCAGCCTAAGGAAGAGGGTTTAATTAATAAATAAATAAATAAAAATTCACCTCATTCAAATAAATTAACATTTAGACTGAATTTTAAACGCTTAAAATCAATAAAACATTCCTATAGTCATAGTACACAGCGTACACTTCAAGCTACAAATGAATAAAGCATTTGCTCTTTACACAATGAACAGTCCAATAATTAGTGCAGTGTATTCTATTATACACACATCCAAATGTAGTGGAGATTTTTTTTTTTACTTAATTGGGTATTAAATCAAGGTATGAATGTAGAAAAAATAAATTAAAATAGATTAAATAAATTAACATTTTTTAATTTGGTCAGAACAGCTTACATGTGGTTAACAAGACATTTTTCTGCCCAAAATGATAAAATCATGTTGCATTCAACCAAATGAAATGAAGTGCTGTCCTAACCTGGGCAGCCCAAATGTTGTCCAGGTCCTGCAATGTGAGAGCCTTCTCCTTAATAACAAATCGCAGGATCTTCTCTAGTTTCTCCACATACTGTGGCTGATGAAGGCTGTCCCGCAGCACGATGGACAAAATGTTATTCTGCTGAATCCACTCCTGCAGCAGACAGAGACCACATTGAACGTTGAGTACATCTGATCAGGCTAATAAACTAATGACAAACACCCTAAAGCTTTCAGCATTTTTCAATCATTCGTTTAAAGTTTATAAGCATTAACCAAGGGAAACTTACTGCCATTCGCTCTGCAGTGAGCCACTCGGCCTCCTCAGGGTTGCCGTGGCGGTGTGTGTAGTACGATACGCTTGAAATCACTTTATTTACTTCATTTAGTGCATTCATTTTGCCATTAAAAGACGAAATTTGCAATAACCTGTGGTAAAAACAACAATTAACAACTTGCATTTTCATTAAGGAACCTTCTAAATATCTGGTGACGGAGTTCCTTCTGGTCCACAGATCTACAGAGACCCTGCTTATATTTGCCATTAAAATGTGTCCCCTTCCTGGATATTAAAAAATCTAGTGTTACTGCGTTTCTGATGGGAATGTGTTTGGATCTAGCGGCCCTGATCCTGAGGCAGTCGAGCACACGTTACAATCGATTGTGTGTTAGACCACAACGCAGACGCCCATGCATCAGTCCGAGAGGTCTTTTCTTTCTCGTTCATAAGAAATATGCAGAATTTCTGCAAATGCAGAATCTTTTTCAAATAATTAAACAGCATAGTTTGTGTGGGCTCCATCTACCCTACCCCTGTGCCACAGAGCCTCATTTAAAAACAGGGGAGATCCAATCAATATCTGGATGCAGAACCTACATTTGAACAGAGCAAGTGTAAGCATGCTGTGTGTGGACTGGATGATCAATGATCAATTGTTAATTCCAAGTGTTCCACAGACAGAGTTGACCATTTTGTCTAATTATGCAGACTTGATTGAATTCAGGGGCTTATAAGCAAGTCCTTCATGAGCTGAAGAGAAGGAAAAAACTAATCTGTGCAGGACTGCCGACCAGAACGAACCACGTTTAACGTATAAATGGCTCAACCGCTCACCTAAGAATCATTTTTAACCTAAAAATCTCCATGTTTTTCACGGTTTCCTCTTGCCCAGGTACTCGTGAAGCCAGATTCTTCAGTGATTTGATTATCATAGACAAAGCATCGTTTTTGGCTTCATTCTTGGCTTCCTTTTTCAACTCCTCATCCGTGAGGTTTTCTAGAAACTGGGGAACCATTTCAATGATGGGAAGGAAGTACTTCTTCACGGTGTGCAAAGTGAGAAACTCATAGCATTGTCCAAAAGGCCTACAAACAAGACGCAGGAAAAACAAGCCATTAAACCAAAAGAATCGATGCTTCACGTGCAAGTAGGTGTTTCATCAAAACAATTGTAGAATTCCCTTACTTGATGAGTGCAGCGATGATCTGAACGTTCAGAGCCTGACCGCTCATGAACCGATCGTGCAGAATTTGAAACCCGTTTAATGTGCCAAATTTGTTTATTAAGTCCACCAACCAACCCTGCGAAAGAAGGAAGAAATGCATTATAGCGCCGATGCACCGGAAAGTGAGCACAACGCTTTAAACAAACAATCACCTTGGGAGAACGAGGGTCGGGTGGGCGGGCAAAAAGCTCGTCTTCAGCCAGCTGCACCCCAGCGGGCACGGTCTCTGAGGGCCGGGTACCATTGTATATGTGGAATTTGCAATGAGGGTTAGTGGCCATGGCCAAGAGCTCTAGAAGAGGGAACCAGTCCTGAGAGAGCTTGGTCACACACAACTCCATCAGACGATGGGTGTTATTGATTATGCACCTCTGCAGGGATAAAGACAAAAAAAAAAAAACTGACTGAATCACCAGCATGAGGACACCTTCGGAATGCAGGGGTAGTAGTAATGACACCCCAAATGACAAAGACAAACACGACAGAGAGAGAGAGAGAGAGAGAGAGAGAGAGAGAGAGAGAGAGAGAGAGAGAGAGAGAGAGAGAGAGAGAGAGA
>JBBPDA010000003.1:4780437-4794098 GCA_037974385.1 Arnoldichthys spilopterus
TTTGTGAGCATTTTGAGTTTTTCTTTCATTGACTGAAGGGTACCAACAATTTTGTCCATGTGTGTATATATATATATTACACACACAAAACTATAATTTTTTGCACGTGTGTTTGTATATAGTCTTTATCAACAGATGCAGCTATTAATGACTTCTCTTTTCCATTTCAGATCAGGCCATGCTGGATGACATTGAGAAAACCATCAATGATGACATGAAGCGTATCATAACATGGCTGCAGCAGCTGAAGTAAGTCATTTATTTCCTTTTCAGAGCTAACCGGGGGATTCCCCTTCATAAGCAGAATGCTTTTAACTATTTGGTTGATGTTTCATAACGAAACGTTGTGTTTGAACAGGTTTTGGTTGGGTGAGCAGAGGTGTAGGCAGTCAGTGAAACATCTACCCACAGTGTGTACGGATACTCTACACTTGTCTAACTTTGCTTCTCACCCTGTGGGCAACCTATCAAAACACCGCCTCTTCATCAGACTCACTCGGCTCCCACAGTACTACATCGTAAGGATGGAGAATTGTGTTATGAAAGTAATGCTTTTGTGTTTAGTTTTGCCACCGTATTCTGAAACTGTACTTCTCTTCTCAGGTGGTTGAAATGTTTGATGTGGCGAACAGCCCCACAGAGATGGAGTATAAGTACTATTTCCTCTCCGTGAGCCAGTTGGAGGGGGAAGAGGGGCTGCCCTGTGCTCAGTTGCTGCAACAGTTCAAGTCTAATCTGGAGGAGCTGGTGCAGGACCTCTCGTCTAGTCGAATGGTCCGTTCTGGGAACAAGAGGAAGGTAGAACGTTTTCAGCCTTGTAATAATAACATGCAGGTGAACTGATCTTGCGAAAGCAGTTCTTTTAAGTCTTATTTGTCCAACTTTTTTTTATTTGTGTCTGTGCGGCTCATTCTTTTCCAGCTGTCAGGAGAGCAGGGAGCCACTGAGCCTAAAAAGCCAAAACGCTCTGGAGAGATGTGTGCCTTCAATAAGGAGCTGGCCCATCTAGTAGCCATGTGTGACACCAACATGCCTCTAATTGGCCTGCGTTGTGAGGTGTTGTATAAGTGTCTTGGCCTGTTGTTAAATGCTTTAAACTGAAGCTTTTAATTATAAGACATTATGTAACATAGACATGAGTCATTGTATCTTTAATTGTCTTTACCTCAGCTGTCCAATATGGAGATACCTCATCAAGGGGTCCAGGTTGAAGGAGACGGCTGTAGCCATGCTATTCGTCTTCTCAGGTAAGTCATGATTCTTACAGACTGTAGCTCTTCGTATCACATTTCAGTTTTATGTCGCAGCATTTAAAGACCTGTACACAATAATGTATAGACTGCTATGCATCAAATTCAAGTTTACATTCAAGTATACGATCTCAGAAAATGAACTGACCCTTCCTCTGTCTCCTCCCAGGGTACCACCTGCTAAAGGTGTCAGTGAGGAGACCAGGAAGGCTTTGGATCGCTCTCTTCTGGACTGCACCTTCAGACTACAGGGACGCAACAATCGCACCTGGGTGGCAGAGCTGGTCTTTGCCAGCTGCCCCCTCAACAGCACCTCAAGTAAAGAGCAAGGTGAAATTAACCTCGTCCATATTGGCTTTTAGTACGGCGGATTCTCAATGAGCTTAATGATGGTTCATGCATCACTGATCATGTGGTAGACGTACAAGAGGTAGATGTGAATGGAATTGCAGTTAAGGGTATGGCTATGTGTCTTTATGTAGCCTCCACGCGCCATGTCTACCTGACATACGAGAACCCGCTGTCGGAGCCAGTGGGAGGGCGGAAGGTGGTGGAGATGTTCTTGAACGACTGGAACAGCATCAGCCAGTTGTACGAGTGCGTGCTTGAGTTCTCTCGTGCTCTGCCTGGTGAGTAACTTCCACTGACTACATTTACCCTGTATAGGGTGTCTATGCTCCTGTGTTGGCATGCAGCACATTTTACAGTGATGTGTGTGGAATAGACAGCAAGGTAATTTAATCGGTTGGCATGGACTTTACTAAGCAGTGTACCTTTGTGTCACCCCAGCAGAAATGCCCTCCTTTTTGAGCTTGTTCTCAGAAATACGATTGTATAACTACCGGAAACTGGTTCTCTGTTACGGAAACACCAAAGGCAGTTCAGTAAGTACATATTTGTTTACTCAATGTTACGTCTGATGGTGTATTTTAACTGATCGAGCTGCATTCTGCGTGACCGTTGCCTATAATGATTTGTATACATTTTCTTCCGTAGGTGACAATTCAGTGGAACTCTGTCACCCAACGTTTCCACCTGGCTCTGGGAACAGTGGGTCCTAATTCGGGCTGCAGCAACTGCCACAACATCATTCTTCACCAGCTCCAAGAAATGTTTAACAAAATCCCCAATGTAGTGCAGCTGCTACAGGTTTGTACAGTTCCTTGAGGCCTCCTGTCCTGTACATTGTACTCTTCTCCCTGCTCCAGCAGACCTGATTGAAAAAATTGGCCCCTGCTGTGTTAAAGGAGATAACACATAGAAGACACTGTGGAGGGGGAGGGACCAACTAAATAAGATATCGCCATTCAACACTTCTTGGCGTTTTAACAAATTGTGCCATAAGGTATTAACTAAAACTATTTCCTTTTTGCAGGTGCTGTCGGACACACAGGCCCCTTTAAATGCCATCAACAAGCTGCCCACTGTACCTATGCTGGGCCTGACCCAGAGAACTAACACAGCCTACCAGTGCTTCTCCATTCTGCCACAGTCGCCTACCCACATCCGCCTTGCCTTCCGAAATATGTACTGCATTGACATATACTGCCGCAGTCGAGGAGTGGTGGCCATCCGTGATGGTGCTTACAGTCTCTTTGACAACACCAAGATTGTAGAGGGCTTTTATCCGGCTCCAGGGCTCAAGGTAAAAGAAAAAAGTCTGTTGTTTATGGCTATATTTAGTGGTATGTAAGCTCTCATTGAGCTCTTTCCAACGTTTTCTTCCTCTGGTGACATCTTTCATCTCTGTCTGAGTATTATGTGTTGGTTGGGTCTTGACATTGACTTAGGCTTAGTGTAGGCCAATTGAGGTGTAGCTCCCATTATTTTTTTCAGGCTCTTTTGCTTTGTGTATTTCTTTTTGGGTTGATCTTGGGCATTTACTCTTTACACATAACACAAGTGAAGATCATGAAAATGGAATGAAAATTAAACGCCCTACTTGAAATGAAAAGTGAAAGTAACTTTTTGTCATTGTGAACACACTCAAGCACCACAACGCAATTTACCACTGCATTTAACCCATCACATGTGCATATGTGGAGCAGCGGGCAGCTATCAACAGCGCCCGGGGAGCAGTGTAGTAGGACGGTACCTTACTTAAGGGTACCTCAGTAGTGCCCGGGCCGGGACTCGAACCTGCGACCTTCAGGTCCCAAAGGCAGTGTTCTAACCACTAGGACACTACTGCCACAATGCACCTACTTGGTGCATTTACTAAAAATGAATACTGTCTGATAAATGCAGCTATGATCATTGAGCTTGTCTAGTTTTAGGTTTGCTTAAAAATTCCTTGTTGTTCCCTGCAGACGTTCTTGAACATGTTTGTGGACAGCAACCAGGACGCACGGCGGCGTTCAGTCAACGAGGATGACAACCCTCCATCGCCAGTGGACGTCATGGACACACTCATGCCTCACATGCAACCTCAGCAGCCAATGAGAGGCCAAGGAGTCTATCCCCCACTCACGTCTCCACCCGCTCCTTACCATGGCAATGTGGCCCCATCGCCCTCCATGATGCCAACGCAGTCACCAGGTAAGGAGAGTGTCTGCAGTGTTGTGTGATTTCTGAAGTGAAACACTGCCCTCCGCTTGGCATCGCACCATATTGATCGGGCATAAAACGAATGTAGCAAAGGATTCCTTTTGTCATTTTCTCCTCGCTCATCGCAAGTGCTGTTTAGCCATTTAACCTGTCTTTGTACGAACATGCACGCATTTGTTGGTGTCTCTTTGTTCATGTTGTCTTGTTGACCTGCACATGGAATGCCGAGTTGAAGCATGCTTCAAGTCCTGTGTCTGAACACACATCTCCACCCTGGGGCCTGCAGCTGCTGTCCTGCTTCAGCTTTAGTGTGCTTGTGTGTGTGTGTGTGTGTGTGAGCGAGAGAGAGAGAGAGAGAGAGAGAGAGAGAGAGAGAGACGCAGTCTTGTCAGCAGCTATCCAATGAGGCCACTGATCAGTTGATTGTGTGCAGGGAACATCCATGCAACCAATTCCCCTAGCGGAGCTCTGCGTGCCCCCTCGCCCTTCGGCCCCACTCCATCTCCCTCTTCTCTGGGTATATCTATGGGCCAGACCTCCAACTTTGCCAGCCCGCACGGTAAGTGCCTGAGGGGGCAAGATCCAGAGCTTGGTGGTGGCCACAGTTACTCTTAATTATTCCCTCTACTGCAGAGGAAACCTATGCAGGCTGTGTGAGACAGCTCTGTGGGTTACGACAGGAATTCTTTCTTTTTGGGACAGCTCTATGGGCAAAGATGGTGCAGGGGCTCTTTTCTTACTAACATCAGTGCATCAAGACTTTACTAGATTTGATTGCTTCTTTGAATGGGCACTTGGTGATGGTTTTCAATTTTTCCTGGTTCTATGAATGAATTCTGACTGACTGATTGTATTTGCATGCATGTTATAAGGAGGCCAGGAACACACGATGAACCAACTGATAATCAAACATAGTGTGATCACTAGGGCTGGCCTTAATCATTTGAATACTGAGGTATTTTTGAATGTCTGTAGGTAGGTTGGTAGGTAGGCATGTGTTAGCAGTGCTCTGAATGTCTTGTTAACCCTTTAGATCCCATCAGAGTTTTCAGACACTTGCGACTTTGTTAAAGGCTGATCACTGATTTAAACAAAAATTTTTATCATAAAATTAGAAGAAAATGGCAATTTAATAGTGGAAATGATATTAGTGATTAGTGTATAGATCGTCCCCTCTGCCCTTATTCCTGTATTTCTTATTTCAAATGAAAGTCCCTCTGTAGAGCAGGGTGATTGTGACTTCATGGCATTTTCTGCAATTCTGAAGCAGCAGCGTGAACGTTTACTAAAGAAAATGTGTATAACTGAAGCGCTGCTGATTGAGCATGCATTGCTGAACAAAGATTTGAAAAGATTTACATATAGAGCTTACTTCTGTGTCATCGTGGCTATATAGGTTAGCAAAATCCAGTCAGAGTCTTATCGGAGAACCTCTCTAGGTCTCTAGGACATTCACCTTAAAGGATGCAGGAATGTGTAAAACTAAGTTAGAAATGGAATACTGTAATATTTTACTATAAGAAACTAAATATCTAAAAATAGACTTAATATTGTGGTTAATTAAGAAGTATAATTTGTCTTAATTTAAAAGTGGTATTGAGTGACTTTTTGTGTAGAACTTAAATAAATTAGTATTTGGAGACTGTAAAATGCTGTTTGGCCAACCCTAGTGATCAGTGAATTCTGTTTTGTGCTTGTTGAAGAATGATTTTTACGTTTGCATGTCTAAATCTCTGATCAAACATTGACTCAAATTTGCCAAAGTGTGTGTGTGTGTGTGTGAGAAATGGGAGAAAAGTAACTGTATAGTGGTCACATTTCTGGGACATGATATCCAAGGAACCAGTATTAATAAACAACCTAGTTCCCACTTTGTCATGCAGCACACACTTTCTGCCTTCCAGTTATCCCGGGATGCGTCTAATCTCATTAGTTTGCCAGATGCCAGGTCTATCTAGATAGTCTTCCATTTTTTTTCATTCAGGTTTTGTTCAAAATATCATTAGCTGACCATCATTACACCTCTTGGTCACCTTTTATAGCTTTAATGTTTATAGTTTTACACCAGTAAATGAGTTTCAAAGCTTAATGTGACCAAAAATCAACCAACATGATGAGAGGCAATCTGGTTGACATGTGAAAGGGTCAAGCTTGACTGATGTTTTAACATGACACTGCCTTTTAAGATGACTCTCCCAATGGTGCTATGACCAAAAACAAACCTATTGGAAACAAAAAGGTTTACAAATTGACGTTCCTGTGTCCATTGCTTAGTAACATGAGACTTAATGCATTTTAAAACACCTTTAATTGATGCAGGGATCTGTACTACAAACTACAAAAGGATTGTTGGAAATCATAGTTCCTTCAAAATCAGTCTAGAGTTTCCTTTTATAGTTCGGACATGAGGAAATAATTGACTGATGTGTCCAACAGTGCCGTAAACCAAAAAAAAGTTCCAGTCGTCGTCTTTTAAATCGCAAGATCATAAAAGTACTTTATACAGGACAATGGGGGGTCCATGGGGTTTGTGTTCACACCAGTTACAGTTAGATTTTTTTTGCACCAGCAGTGGTGAGAATAAACAAGATGTTCAGGGCTGATGGATTCAGGCCACCCTGTCTCTCTTATTACAGGAGCTTTAGACCCCAGTTCGCCATACCCCATGGTGTCCCCGAGCCAGAGGGCGGGCACATGGCCAGGCTCTCCACAGGTCTCTGGCCCCTCCCCTGGGGCCCGTATCCATGGCATGTCACCTGGCAACCCCTCTCTTCACTCTCCTATCCCGGATGCTTCCCATTCTCCCCGCGCTGGGACCAGTGAGTAGAGTGCAGCAGAGCTAGTGTTCTTCAGCATCAGTGGAGTTTGTAGTTCTTCTCCTATGTGACTGCACTGGTCTATATTGCTTCACACTAATTCTGACAACTTTACACTTAATTTACACGTCTTTAAAGTGTAGTCTTTACTGAACATGTGCATGTCTTTGTACATGATTAGGTTCCCAAGTGATGCCGTCCAGTATGCCTCCACCTCGTAAGCTACCTCAGCGTTCTTGGGCTGCCTCCATTCCCACTATTCTCACCCACAATGCCTTGCATGTGCTGCTGCTGCCCTCTCCCACAATGTGCTTGGTGCCAGGGCTAGCTGGCAGCTACCTTTGCTCTCCACTGGAACGCTTCCTGGGCTCGGTCATCATGAGGAGGCATCTGCAAAGAATAATCCAACTGGAGCCTAATGTGAGTTCCACTGTTTTACTCTTCACTTATGTTTTCATCAAGAAGTAAGAGAAAATGTAGTAGAGTTTCTCTTCGTTTGAAATAATGTGATGCAGCAGGAAAAACTGTGGGGAAACTCCATTCATATGAATCTGCATTCTAAACATTCCTGTAACTCCTTCCCTTGCATAGCTCACCATTGTAAACTCCAATGAGCCAGGAGTCATCATGTTTAAGACAGAGGTGCTGAAGTGTAGAGTGGCTCTGAACCCAAAGAGCTACCAGACTCTGCAGCTGAAAGTTACCCCAGAGAATGCTGGACCATGGTCACAAGAAGAACTGCAAGTTCTGGAGAAGTTTTTTGAAACCAGGGTAAGAGAAATGCTTCTTCTGGCTTTAGCACAGCCTTTTCTAACTAAAGGAGGACAAAAGTCAAGTCAGTTTAATTTCTATAGTTCTTTTACAACTGATGTTTTCACAAAGCAGCTTTACAGAATCTGGGTCTGAGCCCCTAATGAGCAAGCCAAATGTGACCGAGGCAAGGAAAAACTGCCTTAACTGTAGGAGGAAGCCTTGGGAGGCTCAGAAAGGGAACCCCACCTTCTCTGTAGATAGATAAAGCAGTCCTAAAGAAACTGTAGCTTGCTGTAAAATCAAACGTAAACATTTTTCACTTACCCCAGAGGCGTTCATTTAGCTAAGACATGTTTAGATTATATCTTTAGTTTAAATTGCTGCTGCAAGTCTAATGTCTTTCACTAAAACTCAACAGTGGACGGTGTTTTTAATTGAACTGATTATAGTGTAGGTTCTTCTAGATAGACTGCAGACATTTACTAAATTAAATATTGAAATAAAATATCCAAAATTCCTTCAGATCAGTAAAAACATTCATCTTTCCCTATGAATTGTCTACAGTCCCATGTAAAAGTGTAGGTGCCACTGTTCAAATTATATTGAGCTATTTTAGAAAATGTGCTGATCTTAACATACTGGGGAAAAATTTAGATTTTTGAAAAGTTACAGGACTTTATTTTTTGCCATGGAATTTACAGAAAATGCTATATCTAAATTGTTGTAAATAATTTTTACAGATAACATGAACAGAATGTAATTTTTCTTTTTTGCGTAAGACTTATTTTTGAAAATATTATCTGCTAAAATTCTGAGAGAGATGTATCGTGTTTTTTTTTTTTCCTTCAGGTTGCAGGTCCACCCTTTAAGTACAACACTTTAAATGCCTTTACAAAACTGCTTGGGGCTCCCACCAACATCCTTAGAGACTGTGTTCGAATTATGAAGCTTGAGTTGGTAAGTAAGAAAGTGTGTGCATTTTTAATGAGTGCATTTGTTTGTTTTGTTTTTTGGGTTTTTTTTATGGTGACTTTGGTGCTCACTTGTACTTCTGCAGTTCCCTGATCAAGCAGCCCAGCTGAAGTGGAATGTTCAGTTCTGTCTGACCATCCCACCCAGTGCTCCTCCTATTGCGCCTCCTGGAACCATTGCTGTAGTGCTCAAGACCAAGATGCTTTTCTTTGTAAGTATGTTGTGATGCAGAGCAGTCTTCAAGGTTCAGACTTTAGAAAGTAGGATGGCTAAAGAGTAAATTTCAAAAGAAGTCATATTGCACATATACCTTTAATTCTTAATGTTTTAGTTGTATACATGGTTTCTTTGTACATGCAATTTACATGAATGTTTGTTGATAATTAATATTATATAAGTAATTCATAGTTAATTATGTAAATTAGAAACACAAATGGCATTAGTAACACAAATGTGGATGCAATTGAAGCTTTATAATCTTCCACAGACTTGTTTTAGAAAGTTACAAATGGGAAACAAAGTGTAATATGGGGGTTTGAGGGGCTATATGACATGTAATAGGGCACAATTTGTAGCATCTGACAATCTGCTATGGAGGATACATAAAAGCGAGAGATGAGACAAAAGAGAAGACCTTGTATTAGTCTTTAAATCTCCTGAGTAACCAGACTGTTGGTCCACAGCTCCAGCTAACACAGAGGCTGCCAGTGCCTCAAGAGCCCATCAGCATCATCGTGCCAATTGTATATGACATGGCAACAGGACTGACACAGCAGGCTGATATCCCCCGTCAGCACAGCTCCTCTGGAGCTGCTGCCCTCATGGTCAGCTCCATCCTTAGGAGGTTCAATGAGCACCACCCAGCTCGAGCAGGTAAACAAATTCTCAAGCTTCTGTGTTCACTGAAGTTGCTGGTTACTGTACATGGTTTGCATTATATGGGATTTTTTTGCTTTAAAGGCACATTTCTGGTTGTAGTTCTGTTCTCTTACTCCAGAAT
The DNA here is from genome assembly GCA_037974385.1 of Arnoldichthys spilopterus. Lineage (NCBI taxonomy): Eukaryota > Metazoa > Chordata > Actinopteri > Characiformes > Lepidarchidae > Arnoldichthys > Arnoldichthys spilopterus. The sequence continues at coordinate 4,789,776 of JBBPDA010000003.1, forward strand.
GAAACTAAGTGATGGTTGCATTTTAGTCTTAATTTGCTTATCTATAAGTCAAGTAAAGTCACAACTGACTGGATAAATTTTGGGATGTACATTTATTGTGTTGTGGTATTGCAGAGCTGTAAACTGTCAGACCTTACATTAACACATGCCATAAAATACGTAATCTACAATTTATAATGGCTTTGGTTGTGTCTCAATCTGAAAAGATCAGTTTTGCAATTTCCAGTTCAGCTCTCATTTAGCAATGAGAACCCCTGCACCCCTGTCAGAACAGTCTGTGAAATTCCGAGTATTGGACATATCAGAAAAGGTCTGCAGAGAGGACTACTCCCTATGGGCTCATTCTTTATTGCATCATATGTGAAACAAAGTGCACCAGTGTTTGGAACCAGCCTGTCACTGATCAACCTCTACAGGGGTCTTGCTTATTGTGCAACAAAGTTCTGCTCTGACGAACCATACTTACCAGATGTGAAAGTCTTATTGTAGGTATGTTGGGTCGATGATGTGCATGATTTTATGTAATCTGTTAATCCTCTGTTTTAGGAGAATGCACCATTTTTGCCTCAGTTCATGAACTCATGGCCAATCTTACTCTGAACCCCACTGGGCGGCCATAAAAGAACTCCATTCAAACTGAATTCTCCAGACTGAGCTGAGAATTGGTTTTGCTTTAAGGACGTCTGGTTTCTCATCTGCGGTCTATGAACATTTCCTTCAGGTGTACAAAACCGTCATTAAAGGGAGAGGAAATATGTTGGAATACCTCCTGGTTTTCTTTCATATACTGGGTGTATGTAAATGAAGGAAGGACAGAACGCTGAGAATGTACTTCTTGAGAGTACCATGCATACTTCTTTAAATTCAGGACACGATTAAGAAAAGAGGACAATTTATTTTTGTTCAATGCACTTCTTAAATACAAGTTTGAAATTAGAAAACAATAGGATTGTTTACCTTCAACTGTAAATTTTTTATTTTAATGTCAACCTTTAAGAAACTAAGCAGTTTGCAAAAAACTTTATTGTTTTTTTTTATATTGCAAGATATCAATACTGTGTTGATATTGGGAAAGTATTCTTTATTATGACACTATTTAATGTCTTTTTTATGTGAACTTTGATCTCTCTCATTCAACCTCTCACACTGAATACTGGTAAAGATTGTGACCTACTTTCTAAATAAGCCGTATTTTATTATGACTGCATTTGAATCTGAAGTAAAGAGTAGCTGATTCTTTTGTCTGTCTTTATTACTGTTGAATAAACATTTGAAAATGTCTGGTCTCTGTGCAACACTTTTCAGGTTAAAATATTTAGTTTATAGTGACCATGTTGTCCTATAAAGAGTCGTCCAAATTGTCCAGCCACCTCCTTGCTGGATTTAAAGACTGAGTGCAGGGGTCCAGAGGGGACCTGTCCTGCTCCCGCCACACTGGGTTGGTTAACCACCAGCTTCCATGTACAACACTGAAAGTTAGCTCAATGCGAAAGCTGACAACGTCTCTGGACTTCATATTGGCTAAATTGGCTCAACTCAACCTTTAGACAAGAGGTCTGCAATCCACAATATTCTGCAGCACAGGGATAAACTTCAGTGTCACATGTAGGGCCAAACATAAGGTGTTTGTCCCTTTCCTTGATTTATTTTTTAATGTTGTGATTTGAGAAAGTCACTGCACAAATTAAATGCAATACTTTTATTATTGTTATCAGTAGGATGGGAATTATCCAAAGACAACAAAAAGTTAAAAAGGTGCTTGGGTAGTCAGTGGGGTATAGAGGTATACCGACCAGTGGTTCCATCATTATCTTAACATGCTCTACAAGGAGATTTGATGCAATGGGGAAAAGAGTGGACTGCTGTAGGTCTCAAGAGGCTTACTGAACAGGTTCTCCAAGAGCTGTGTCAGGTGGAACTGCCCAAATGATCATGATGCAAAAATTCAGAATGTGTGGATCTAATCTTAGTCAGTGCCATTTATGTTAATAGAAACTGAATATAAAGTAGTCAAAAGAAATCCAAATCGTTATATAAATACATCACATGATCCTGGCAGTCCATAAGACAGTGTAGACAGTCTGGACAGCATACAGAAACGTGTCTGGCTCACCTGGATCAGGTAAGGGAACTGTTGTGCTACATATTCCCAGGTGTCTGGAACTTGCCAGGTGCTAATGAGAAAGTGCAGGTGCTCCAGGAGTCCACCAGCGCTCTTAAAGATATAAGTTGGAGCCAACATCAGTCTATAGAACTACTCAAATCTTACACTGTACATCTTAACACACTACAGAAACACCAAACCAACTCTATGGGCAGGTTTGGGAGGGTGTGTGTGTACATACTGCCTCTGAATTCCTGTTGTTGCAAATTAAGCCAAAATAGATAAATTCATACAGTATATCAGAGAAGTTGAGTTGATGAACCTACAATGACATGAAAATCACTACACACAGAAAAACATCTCAGAATCAGAATCTCAGAAAGTATCTCAGAATGATGTTCTTTACAGAATCTTTTACATTCAAAATGTGCAAACAGCTTTTCTGCATCATGACACTTACCCCAGCCTGCAGCAGCTCTTGAGTTATGACACTGCGGTTCGTTTGGCTTCTCAGGTAGTTAACAAGGGCGTCATAGGCCAGATAGAAATTTTCCTCGTTATGTCAGAGAATATAAGCCATAACCATGTTGAAAACTAGCTGCAGTGAACAGACAGAAAATATTTTAGACGAAAACACTTGGCATCTTATTGGCCATCACAAAGCCTGAGAGAGTATTCTTAACAGGCACATACACATTGTTCATGTCACTATCAGCAAACACAGCCTTTGACAGAAACACAATACCATTGATAAACAGCAAATAAAATCAGCCCTTGGAGAGCAACAAACAGTTATTCTGCACTCACAGAGAAGGCCTGGAGAAGTCATATGTCTTGATGGAAATATCTGACTTTCCTTTGGTGTTTTTTTTTTTGTATAACTGTATTTTCCTGCATCATATCCTTGATGTCAAATTAAAACTAATATGTCAAGCTCCCTGCCAGTTTTTCACAAAGTACTGTAAAAAATTTCCACCACTTTCCCTGTGTTATTTCCCTGAACACTAGATTGTGGTGCAAATGACCAAAATCAATGCTGATTTCAACGAAAAGTTCTTCTAGTTGGAGACCCCCCTTTTACACCATACACTAATATATAAGTGGGAACTCTTCCTTTATATCAGATGTAAAACACTAGTATAGCTAATATCTAATGTAATCTGACCATGTCATACTTTTTGTCTCTCCGAGTGCTAATAGCAGCAATAGCATCTTTAGCACAGTAAGGCTAACAGTTGAACATGTGAAGTTATGCTGTATGTCAGCTATAATTAGGAATCTTTTAAAAATAAACTCATAATAAACACTGTTCGTGTATTACAGATGTGTTTTTATTACAGACTAGTGTAAATTCACCCTTTTTCTATAGCTAGCTTTTTCATCTTACCTTATTAACAAAGTGATGTTAGTGATTGTCACCGTGTCTTCAAGGAGAGGTCAGGATTCACCAAAATTATTTTTAAATGTTTTATTTAAAAGAGAGAGAGAGAAAGCAATCTCAAAGTGAAATGAAAAGTCTTCTGGAAAAACATCCTACCCTATATGTGGGAGCTCCCAAAGACAAGTGTTAGGCAGAAAGATCAGGAGCGCAGAGCTTCAGTTTGCATTGAAGGTCTCTGAGCACACTGAATGATAATCAGTCAAAGACTATATACGAATTCACAATACTGTGTGTGTGTCATGTAGGAAAACCGGTTTCAGTCGGCTGTAATGGTGTGGGGCAGTAGCGTCGAAAAGTCAGCTTTTTTAGGGAGTAGAGTGTCCTCGATTGGAGATGAACACAGAAGCGCAGAGACGTTTAGTCTAAAATGATCTGTCAAAACAATTCAGTGTCATTAAAGGGACAGATTATGTACACACACAATATATCAATGTGAGGACATTGATGCAATTTTAAAATATACATATTATCCCATTAATATACCCAGCTATTAAACTTAATGTATATTGTTGAATATGTTGAAATTAAATATGGTTTTTATTTGATATATTAATGTAAATTAAATATATAAATATATATTCAAAACTATGCTACAATAGATGAAAACTAATATACTAAAAACTAATTAAATTAATATATTTAGCCTTGTAAAAATACCTTGTCTGTAATAAATATATATATATATATATATATATATATATATATATATATATATGTATATATGTATGTATGGGAACAAAAAGCGTATATCTGTCTATATACAAAAGCTATACCACAT
>JBBPDA010000003.1:4800389-4816496 GCA_037974385.1 Arnoldichthys spilopterus
TATGTGTGTGTGTATATGTATATGTGTGTATATGTATGTGTGTATATATATGTGTGTGTGTGTGTGTGTGTGTGTGTGTGTGTGTGTGTGTGTGTGTGTGTGTGTATGTTAACTGACAGTACTTGAGTGTTTAAGAGTCTTATTGATTTAGGGATGAAACTTGCACATTCTGGTTTTGAAGGCCCGAATGCTTTGGTACCTTCTTCCAGATGGCAGGAGGGAGAACAGGTTATTTAGTCTTATATCTAACATGATATACTTCTAAAACCTTTGTAACTTGTTCATATAAGTCATTATTGATAAAAATGTGATATAATTAATTGCTCTTTAGTTGCTTAAAACCCTATTTCAAACCTAGTGACCGCATTATGTCAGGTCACACTTAATAAGTTTTAATCTGCAGGTATTTTGTTATTTTATAATAAATTTGCATGTTCCATTGGTTTAGAAAATTAACCAGTCGTAATTTGACTGGGGGAGGGGGGTACTTTTTTTTCATACAAGACGTGTGTTGGAAAAGATTGGAAATATATTATGTTTTGTTTAATTTAGAAGTCTTATTGCTAACAAGGCTCATTTTTTCACACAATGACTGTTGAAACTGTAGAGCCAGATGTTAAACAAACAGGACCTTAATCCTTACAGTTTACCAATGAACCAGTGTTCAATTGACATTGACGTGGCCAAAGTCTTTGCTTTGTGTTTTCTTATTGTTTTATTTTTGTCTTGTGTTTTACCTCAGTTCAACTCATATCAGGATTGGCAGATATTTGGTGAATGAAATGCAACTCTTTTTTCCTAACTGTAAAGTTTAAATAGTTTTGGATCATAAAAGTCTTGACTGTCCATTCTTTGTTTTGTGCAGTACATCAGAATACATAAAACCCTAATCCAGTGTAACAAAATGATCTGAGGAGAGATGATAGCAGAACCAACATTACTGTCCAGATCAGTGCAAAAGTAAGGCAAACATTTTATGTATTAGTAATGTCAAGGATAGGCAATGGCCTATAATGTTTTGTTGTTTGAAAATATAATATTTTTTAAAGGGAGAACTCTGCTGTAGATGTCTCTTCCTGCACATCTGTGAATCACACCAATGGTGTGAGAAATGAGAACAGACAGAAGAATGTGGTAAGACGAGACGACAATATTGCCTCTATTGTTCTTCATGTTCAAAATTAACATGGTCATAGCAATGAATTTATTGATATTTTGACATTAGACAGTATAGTAAATAAAACTTAAAATCTGTTTATTCCGTATCATATTTTACTCATTTAGAGAGGAAAGAGGAAAGCCAGAGAAGGCTCGGAAAATGCAAAGCAGAAGCACTCCAGGACCAGCAGTGGCAGCTTGGGGAGAGCAGAGAATGAGCAGCTCAAAAGCAGAGATATTGAGTCTGTCACCTTGTTTGAGGTGGTCACCATGGGCAAGAATGCTATGCAGGTACAAAGTTTTGATTTGATCCAGACAAAAACATTTGGCAGATAGGGTGTACAATAGTGCTTGAGTGTTTGTGAACCCTATATATAGACCTGAAACATCATCAGTCTTAAAGTAGATAAAGAGAACCCAGTTAAACAAATCAAACAAAAGCTTATATAGGTGATTTTCTTTACATTAACTTCTTTCAGGTCCTTTCACAACATTTCTCTTGGGTTAAGTCCAGGACATTGACCTGGCCTTTCCACATCATTGAAATTTGGTAGAAAGACTTGTGTGCTTAGGGTTTTTATATTACTACATGTTCCACTTTCTCTTAAGATTCAGTTTACAAACATATGTCCTGGTCTTTCCTTTTAGAATTCACTGTTATAATTAAATTTTATCATCCTGGCCCAGGTGCAGCAAAACAGGCCCAAACCATGATACTACTACTACTACGTTTCACAAATCAGATTAGGATCTTATATGTCTCATCTGCCCACAAAGCCTTCTGTCAGTTGCATTCTGGCTTGACACTATGATCTTTAGCAAACTAGATGGGCAGAAACCTTCTTTTTAGAGAGCAGTGGCTTTCTCTTTGCAACACTGTACACCATTGTTCACAGTTTTTCTTATGGTTGACACATAAATATAGCCAATATGAGAGACGCATTTAGCTGCTTAGAAGTAACTCTTGGTTCCTTTGTGACATCATGGACTATTAAACACCTTGCTCTAGGAGTGAACTTTGTTGGTCAACCACTCCTGACGAGAGTAATGGTGGTCTTGAATTTCCTCCATTTGTATACGATCTGTCTGACTGGACTTATGGCGTCCAAACTCTTTAGAGATAGATTTGTTATCTTTCTCAGGCTGATGAACACCAGCAGCACTTTTTTAGGTCCTCAGAAATCTCCATTGTGTCATGATGCACTTCCACAAATGTCTTTTCAAGATCAGACTTTGACAGATTATTAATATTTTTTTCAAAACAGGATGCCTGATTGTCATTCCATTTATTGAATACACTTGACTCTAATTTCATCTTTAAATTAACTGCTAATCCTAAAGGTTCTGGGTTTATTTATTTTTTGCCACTTGCAGAAAATAGTAACATTGGGTCATTTTTCACAATAAATAAACAACCAACTATAACCAACTCTTTTGTTTAATTGGGTTCTTTTTATCTTCTTTTTGGACCTGTGCAAAAATCAGATGATTTAAGGTGTTATTTATTTATTTACATTTCAAGCACTATTGTATCTTGGGCTGGCTGGCAGTTTTGTCATTTCCGTCATCTTATGAGACATTTGTTGTTTGAGGCACAATTGATTTCAGTATTCTGTTCTGAACCTCCTCCAAAGGCTGTGGTGGATGACTGGATCGAGGCCTACATTGTGGACAGAGAGCCAGCCCTGCTTGATCTCATCAGCTTTTTCATCCAGTGTTCAGGATGCAAAGGTAAGCCTTTTAAAATAGTGGTGGATGGTGGGGGCATCTTATACCATTGATAAGATTGCATGACATCTACATAAGCCTTTTATGACAATTGACATTAACCTACATAGACATGTATAAAGGTTTATTCCAGCAAGCGTCCATTGTTGAGAATTGCCCTAATGACAGGTGATGCTTGTTAGAATAAACCTTTGTAAATGTTAATGTAGGTAAATGGCAATTGTCATAAAAAGACTTATGTGCATGTCATGTAGCCTTAGAATTGATACCCTACAGTAAAGTGTTACTGGTATCACTCTGCCTTTTTCACCTGTAACATAGCAATAACAACCAGTTGCAAAACAACTAAGGGCTTTTTGTAAACAACAGATGTTTATACCAGCTGTGAATAGTTGTTTGATGGACATCTGTTTTTTATGCCTAGCATTATATTGATGCACCCAGCACAGAAGTTTTTACTATGTGATAATGTTACTTTATTAGTAACACTTACATGAAGTGCTTTATTATAAGTGTTTGTCTTTGTGTAGTGTACATTTTTTTCATTGCTTATAAAATGGAAGCATATAGGAACAAAAACAGCTCACCCACAAAGTGGTAGACCATGCAAATGCAGACCCAAAAGCTGCCAAATTCTAAAGGGTGTAGTGTGTAAAACTACTTATCCTGATTTGCATCACTCACTGCATAGTTCCAGGCTGCTTCTGGAAACAACATCAGCACAAGACAGATGTGATAGCAGCTTCATGAAATGGGTTTCTCCGGTTGATCAGCTTTTCAGGTCGAGCTATGTAAAGCGTAGTGAACTGTGGAGCAGAGGATGTTTTCTGGAGTGATAAGCTTCACTATCTGACAGTCAAATGGACAAATTTGGGTTTGGCAGATGTTTGGTGTAGTGAAGTCTGGTGGAGACGTGATAATGCTTTGGGCCTGTTTTTCAGGGGGAATTTTCTAGGCCCTTTGGTTCCAGTAAAGCATAATGCATACAAAGACATTCTAGACAGTTATATGCTTACAACCTTTTGGCAGTTTGTGGGAGGCCCCTTCCTGTTCCAGCATATCCAGCATTTGATGATTTTAAGCCCTCGATTTCTTAAATGTCTTACATATTGACTGACAGTTTGAACATTTCTTTCTCTAGGAGTAGTAACTGCTGAGATGTTTCAGAGTAAAGAAGATTCTGATGTCATGAGCAAGATGGTGGAGGACCTGGATGAGGTATGAGTTGATTTCAAAAGCTATATCTCAAGTTTCGATGCTGATTTGTTTTCATGCCTGCTTTGTAAAGTGACTTGAATTTCAAATTGCAGGGCTCAGGTTTACAGTACAAAAAGTTCCTGGCATTCCCATGGATATTGACTGTAACGTGGCCCATGGACATTGTAAGTGTGAAACGGGCTTTGGCACTCAATCTCTTTGATTGATTCAGGTATTGATAGTTTACATTTTATCCAAAAATAAAAAAAAACAGCTGTCCTTCTGACCATGGCACTATTTGAAGAATCTCTTTGATTGATATCTTAACCTCACCCTTCCTTTGTTACTCAGGACAGTGGCGAATATCCCCTCGTTATGTCTGGCCTGTACTGGAAGAAGTTCCGTTCACACTTCTGCGAGTTTGTCTCTGTGCTCGTCGCTCAGTGCCAGTATAGTGTGATCTTTGACAACTACCTCCTAAACACACTGATCTCTCTACTGACCGAACTCTCAGCATCGTGTGTGCGCGCCTTCAGACACACCTGCACTCTGGCAGGTAACTGCTTCATAGCTGGAGTACCGCTGCTCTACCTTCCACATTTTAGCCTTTTATGCATTCGAAATCAACTGCTATAGCTCAGTAAGGATGTCTTAATTAGCCAATTCAGCAGGAGAAAGGCCTGATTTTATTTTCATAGCTTGCCAAATATAATCATAATAGAATATTGGTCCTGCATTGAGTTATGCAACATATTGTAATAATAATTCTGACGTCACCCATCCCTTATATGACACTATATGACTCTTCATGGAGGAGGCTGGCTGGAAAGGGCTGTAGTTGCTGTATGAGAGATTCTCTGACGCTCCTCTCTCTGCTCTCCTGACCTTTTGTAGCGGTTAAGTTGCTCAGTGCTCTGGTGAATGTGGCACTCAGCCTCAGTGTCAGTGTGGACAACACTCAGAGACTGTATGAAGTTGAGCTGGCTAAGACATCTAGCAAAAGAGCCTCGCCACGGCTGGAGAGGATCCAGGGGAAGATTACTGAGGTGACGGCCCAACAACTTTGGTTAATGATGTGGCAGCTATATTGTTTAGGTATTTTGACCTTGACAGCACTAACATTGCATAGAGCTGCAACATGCAGATATTGTGTCACGAAGCAAAGGTATCTAGACATAAAATGTTGATCTCTGACTAAATAGGGACTGATCTGATCTCTCTTATGATAACTGCCGAGAACAGTTTCTGAAAACTTTTGATGCTTTTTCAGTTGCAAGACAGGAAGCTTGAAACAGAAGACATGATGGATGCTATTTTTAAAGGAGTATTTCTTAAAAGATACAGGTAATCTTACTGTTCTTTATTCCCTTATGATCGTGATTTTTTCTCTTTTTTACACCGATGTTTCAAAAGTTCTGCTTTGTTCTGGTTTGGAAGAGATGTGATACCTGAGATTAGGGCGATCTGTATGGAGGAACTCACCGTATGGATGAAGCTCTACAGTCCAGTGTTCCTGAATGACACCTACCTGAAATATGTAGGATGGATGATGCATGACAAAGTATGTCTCAGCAATGAAGGAACTAATCACCTTAGATTTGCTGATATGATTTGTGTAATAGCAAATGTTTTTGAAACAACACTGTATATAAAGTACTCAATAATAAAAAAGTCAGATGGAATTTAACTCATTCCTGCCTTAACAAAAAGACAGGTTATGATTGTCTAAAGCATTTTTAAGAATAAGTAATGGGGAGATTTGTGAGCTTTCTTTTTTTGTTGCTTTTTTCACAGCAACCTGATGTGCGCTTGAAGTGTGTGCTAGGTCTACAGGGACTCTATCAGGATGTTCATCTGAGCTCCAAAATGGACCTTTTCACCAGTCGATTTAAGGTACCATCTGCCTATACACACCAGGACCACTGATCACTATTTTCCAATTAATTGAAGAGATGAACTCTCTTCACATCCCCAGAGTCTGCTCAGAAATTTCGCCCATTAGTCCAGTCTTGATTGTGGACGTGGTTCTTTTCCTCGCCACAGTTAAAACAAGCCAGTGTTGTTCCTGTAACTGTGCTGAAGTGGAGCAAAGTTTCAGTTTTCGGTAAAGATTGTGTATTAGGCCAATACGCGATGATTCTAGTGGGACAGTAGAAGAGGCTGTAGATGACTGACAGGTGGTAAAGCCCCTCAGGTTTTGCCCAAGGCTCAGCATCTCCCGCATAGGGCCAATATCCTCCCTCGGGGATTAACTCCACCACATCACAACCGTTAGCCAAAAAGCCTTTAGTGGCAAGCAGATTGGCACAGTTCAGACTTAAGAAACCATTATGTACTGAAGCAGATCTCTAATGAGGATAAACCACATGGTTTCTGATGAGATTGCTCTCTGAGAGGGTAGTTAAAGGGTTTAGATGAGGTTGGCTGTTGGTTGTGAGACTGACTGAATGTTGTGTGTGTTTACAGGAGAGAATGATCTCCATGACTCTGGATAAGGACCATGAGGTAGCAGTGCAGGCCATGAGGCTGCTGATGGTCATCTCCCAGTGCGTCTCCCTCAGACTTTTTCTCCAAACATTTTACTTTCCTCTGGAGCCCGTCTCACCTCAAACAGTGCTTAGTTCTTGTGAGGCTGCCTAGCTGACCAGACCACTTTGATATTAATGTTTTTTTATGTAACCATCTATTATTATTATTATTACTATTAGTAATAGTAGTAATAATAATAACAATAATAATAATAAAATATGACTGGGTCCATAATCACTTTTAAAGATTTATATTTGTATTCAAATAGGACTTTTACAGTTCATATTCATGTGAGATGATCATTCAGAGGAAACGGAGAAATATCATTAAAAGTATAGTGAGCAGTAGACATTTGGACTTGTTCACTAATACAGAATTATACTTTTTAGATGTAAGTACACTGCATATACCTGAATAATGTGGAAATTAGTATTGATTAGGCAGAGTATACGTATTAATGTCAGAACGTTTTCCAATTCCATACATTGATATTTATTTAATGTTTCATGCCTGGTGTTTTTTCAGTTCATGTGATGATGTGCTAAATCAAGATGACTACAAACACATGTTCCAGTTAGTGTACTCTTCTCATCGACCACTTGCAGCCACTGCGGGGGAATTCCTCTACATCAAGTGAGGGCAACTGCAGTAACTTGATCAGCACTGAGTATAGGACATTTTAACAGTGCTGCATGGAAGATACAAAGATACAGCTTTCATGTCTTTAATAGTTGATAATTATATTTTAATTGTAATAAGTTAATGTAATGTATGATTACTGGTCACAGACCATTACACATTGTTTTTTCAGGCTGCTAAGTAACCCTGCAGTTTCGCAGTCATTGGTAGGAGCATCAGAAGAGGACAAACACAGAGCGCTGACTCTTGCCAAAGTCAGAGCCCTATTTCACTTCTACATGGATAGCCAGGTAACATGTGAAACTGAAAGGTTTAGTCGATATTGTCACTGTTTTCTTTTTTTTCTTGTTTATAAATAGTATAAAATTATTATTAAATTGCTTGGGCATGTCATGCCAAATAGCATACCCTTTACCTTTTTCTTCAGTTAACATAGGGCATCTTATTTGATTTATGTTTTAAGTTTTACCCAATGAATGTTCATAAATATTTTAACATTTTCACATCAGTGCTGATAAGAGCCACTATACAAAAAGTGTGTAGCACTTCTGTATTGTTCCAGGGACAATTACCACATTTTTTGTTGTATTTAAGAGTATTAAGAAGTAAACTAGCACCTTTTAGGCATGATATGTCCTAATCCAATGTTACAGATGAGATCTTGATGTGAACATTTCCTTGTTTACCGTTATGTATTTGTTGAATCTGCCGGTGGCCTCTGATCTGTGCTGCAGCTGCACCAGCATGTGCTATACCTAGTGGATAGTCTGTGGGACAGTGGTGGTGCTCTTCTAAAGGACTGGGCCTCGCTGACCTCTCTGCTCACAACCCAGCCCCCATCTCAGGAACAAGGCTAGTATATACTCTCACTAGTCCTCTGCTGCCCTTCTGCCACTGTAAACGCACGATCTGCATGTGTGTTTAGTTTATTGCTTCTTTTTCCTTCTTTTCTGATACTGGTGTTGTTTTCTTTTCGAGGCACTATGCTTTATTAATGAAGTTGACTATTGCAGTTACATGTCCCTACTATAGATTTCAATTGCTTTATTTTACTTTGCTTTATTGTGAGGTTCCGTCTTGTCTCGTCTGGTTCTGTTTTCCTTAGTCACATGTCCATGTCCTTGTTTTGTTTTGGTTTAGCCATGTGCTTTAGTCCTCTTGTTTGTTCTGTGTTTAGCCACTTCTTCGTGCCGCCTCGTCACCTGTCTCTCGTTTCTTGTCTCTTCCCTGCGTCAGCTGTTCCTTGTTTCATGTCCGTATTTAGTCTTGTGTGTTTCCCGCAGTCCCTTGTCGATTAATTGTTGTCAATACCTTGTCGTTTGTTGTGAGTACCTTAGTCTCGTCATGTATGATCACTCTGTTCTTGTCGTGTTTCCCCTAGCCCTGTCTGTCACCCTGCCGTTGCTCAGTGTTTTGTTCTAAGTTTTGTTGGTATGATTAGTTTATGTTTGTTTTTGTTTCATTTAATAAACCCCTTTGGAATATATCTCGCCGGATTTGCTTCCTAACACCCTACAAACGTGATATTTATCTTTTGCAGTGCTACAACCAATTCTTATTTTTGTGGCTAGATCATGTAGAATCAAATCAGAATTAACGTTTTTTTTCTGCTGGTATCAGTTCCAATACTGAGTAAATATAAATATTTTGAATTATAATATACTGGAAAATACAATAAATAAGCAATATTAGACACTACATGCACAAAATGTGTTAAAATAAGCTTTAGTGTGTTAAAGTTAACATGTGCATGTTTGTGTGTATCATAGCATTGAGCAGTGCTGAGGAGGCTCTGGTGATTGAGATTCTTTTGGCATCAGTGAGACAAGCTGCAGAGGGACCTCCAGTAGCAGGGAGAAGCATGGGCAAAAAGGTTAGCATCTGCTTTTTTTTACAGTTTAATATTTTACAGTTCAACCACCTACCTGAACAGAGCGTACACCAGGTGCCTATTGTAATGTGTGATAAGTTCATGCTTAAAGATGGTCAGTGATTTCTATGGTGACTTCAGTTAAAAGTTACAAATTTCATTAAAGGGTTAACTGCCAAGCATGTTTTCACTGCCCCAACCATCTGCTTAGAGTGTGTAGAAAACTAATGGTGAACGTATGTGCCTAAGGTGGTCGGTACTAAAGAGAAGAGGCTGCAGACTGATGACTGCACAAAACTTACACAACACTTCGTAAAGGTGCTGCCTGAGCTCATGTCCAAGGTGAGGAATGGCATTTATCTGTGGATGTGTCTGTGTGTCTAGTGCATTAAATGTGTTCTGCCCTTCTGACATACTTAAGCACATCTAGTTTATAGTATAAGGCTTCATAGTGTCAGGGGTTTTTGACCCTGCTTTAAGTTTATTTAATGTATGAACACTGCGATAATGATATAGATTTAATACACTAGAAGTATGTTCAGTGTACTAAATCTGTTTTCTTCTGACCCAGCTTAATTCAGACATAAACACACTTTTATAAAGATGCGTTTGACTATATTTTTAAACACACTTTTAGTATATGAAAACATATTGGCAATATAGTATTTTAAGTGAAAAATGAAATAAATAAACTTGAAGCACACATGGTTTTCTGACTTTGTGATATATATTTTTAGAAAAAAAGTAATACATTTCATATGCATTAATTACAATTTTAAGCACACTGTTCAAAGCTATGCCTGGCATCTCTGAATTATAATTAAATTGGTAGTATGGAAACATATTTAAATATACATTTCTTTTCATAATTGTGGTCATTTTAATTGACTTTGTCTTTTCAGTATTTAGAAGATGCTGAGAAACTGACCTCCTTCCTCAAAATACCTCAGTACTTCCAAATGGACACCTGTGATGTTGAATACACAGAAGTGAGTAATGTTTTTTATCTGCAGAAGTCTCTGTGTACAGTATTCCTCACAGTGCTAGATGCTATAATAAGATATAAAATGATTAGTGAACATGAAATGTGCAATATTCCATCCACTGTTAACAGCAAAATAGGAATAGATCTGTCTGTATTTACTTATGTAATTTACCTTCATAGCTAAATGCCTTGAAGTTAGTTTTCTATTCTTTTTCTTTTGATTGCTTCTTGTACAAAAAATATTTCAGTTTGCATCTCCTTATTAATGTACATTTCTGACTTAAAAGCACTTTAAAACAACGTTTAAAATGTTACATATAATAACATGTAATCATATTACCTTCTGTAATATGTTTATGTTGACAAGCCACTTCATTTGGCTGAGGTAGGTGTAGTTTCACTACATAAAGACTCTAGAGGCCAGTAGCTACTGCTGGAGCAATGCCCTTGGAGTGAGTGAGTAGAGCTCGCAGTAGAGCACCCCCTTCTGGTGAGAGTGTAGTAATGAGGTGTGTTGTTAGTCTGTGCAGGCTTTGCTGACTGGGCTGGAGGCTGCAGTGGGCAAACACACAGAAGCAGGTCTGCTGGAAACAGCAGCCCGCTCATACCACAGCCTCTGTACTGATGAGTCATGCTGGCAACATTTTACAGTGGCTGCCATGGACCAGCTTATCCAGCACTGGACACACACACTGGAAACGTGCTTAAGAGAAGCACTTGATGTGAGTTATTTTTAGTGGTTTCAGACACTGACATCATAAGATATTTAAAAATGGGTAAACATACATTCCATAGCTAAAAATGACAGATGCCTTTTTTTGGGCTGGTTCATTTCCAATGTTTCACAAACTTGGCCAGTTTTTTGGCTGGTATTAGTTAGAAGGCCACACTGTGTGGGCTAAATTAACACATTTTCTGTTAGCCTAAGCAATATAAGTAAATTTATCATAGGCCAAATGAAAACTCAGCTCACTGTTTAAACAACCTAAAACACATGAAAGTTAGAGGTGACTGGCTATTAATCTATTTAGCACAATGAATTATGCATAATCATGCTGTGACATTTTGATACATGTGTAGCAGTAGTCAGATATGTGAGTACCCTTACCTTTCTTGCAATGTTTACAATAGAAAAGTCTTGATGCCTAAATTTTGGGTGTATTTTTGTCGAATTCTGTGGATAAGCTCAGAAACCACATAAGTAAGGCTGAAACAGGAGTCAATGATTTGGGTTGCTACAGTTCAGCTCACTTTGCATGTGAATCCTGCATTTTTGTGCATAATTATAAAACAGCTTAACAGATTGGTGTTGCAAATAGTAGATTGCTATTGAAATGTTCCGTTAAATGTGTACGTGTCAAAAGATTTCAGTCCGTTCAAGAGCTGGTATGAGTTTCCAAACAGACCACATTTCAGTGCACATGTGTAGTAGAAGATACATAAAGAAACAAAAGCAAAACTGTGCAGAACTGTGTAAACAAATTCATTGCAGTTATGATGGAGTGATGGGATTATTGAGCAGCTAGACCAGCCTGTTACATTATCAGCACACTAAATGTCTGTACTAGATGGAAAAATAAATCAAATACAAAGATTTGCTGAAAGAGGCTTGTTAATGCTGTGCATATGGCACATGTTGGCAGCAATTTTGTAAAAGAGTAATTTATTTTCTTCTCTTCTGGTTTGCGTTTCACACAACTTTAACATTTTTTTCGAAAAATTAAAATTGGTTACATTTTTTCAAACTGAACCCTAATACTAACTAATCTGTAGCTTAGAAACCGAGGACCCAGTCTTGGAAAGGGTTAACCAGTACATCCCTACTGTGTAGAGGTTAACATGGAATGTCATAATATCACCTGTACCATGCATGCAATGTCCCTATAGCCAGACTCAAGAGGCTTACTTTACACATGCAACCGCAGTGTCCCTGTCTTGTGTTTAGGATGGAGTCTTTGTTGCAGATGAAGAAAGAAATGGAGAAATTTTGTCAAGTCTAAAGAAACTAACCGCTTTCAACAAGTAAGAGTGGACCATCCATTTAAAGCTCCATATTCTCTCACTTTCACTAGAACTTTCTCATATTCTTTGTATCATCCACTCTCAGTGCTCAAGACCTGTCTAAGTGGGGGATATACGAGCTGGTCTCCAAGCTGCTTGTGGCTGAAGTACAGCATGGGGGGTTGCCTGTAGAGGTAACAGTGACCGTTAAGGCAGTTCCTTCAGTTTTACCTGCTTGTTGTGCCACATCGTAGAAATGGGTTTTCTGTTCCCGCTGCTTTCAGATGACCAATGAGGCTCTGCGCTGTGTCTGCTGCTGTATCCTGTGGAACCTCAATATGTTTGGAGAGGGGGCAACCTCAAGGGTAAGGCAACAGTCTCTCTGATTCAAATTCACTATGCTGTGAGGCACGGACCACTGCCATTTGACTCCGTAATGAGGACGCTCATATTTATGCACAGGGCAGAATTTGGTCTTGATTGATAAATGAAGCATATCTTTCAGGTGCGCGTGTCGCGACGTCTACACAATTCCTGCATGATCCATCATAAGCAAACACGTCCTTTAATTTTGCTACATTCCATTTGAAATATCAGCTGTGATACCCTCAAAGGCCTTGGGTCGTGTCCAGTGGATTTTAATAAGCAGAGAGAGAAGCCTGTGATTGATCATGAGTCTTTAGGAAAAGTAGGTGCAGGTGATGGATTGTAGAGGGTCGTAATGGCTACCTGCTCACATGAAGGCTCCTCTGCTAATCTCTAATGCGGCGTCGTTATTAAGCCCATGTTTCCATGCGGCGCACGGGGTAATCATATTTCCCGACCCCTAACCTTTCGGCACTGAGATATTGATGGCCATTAAGACTGCTGTAGGTAAAAGAGCGACATTAAAAAATCCTCAGTGAGGGGGTTGACAAAAGAACATGCACTTTCTCTCCGCGACCCCCTCATCAATAACTGCCAGCGTGGGCTGTAATTTGAGGCCCAGGCACCGACTTTGGCCCAATCTGCAATTCTAATGTCAGTGGCATTTGACTCGGTAACGAGGGCGATTCGGAGAGAGAGGAGGCTGGTGTGGGAGGGGCGGAAAGATGAGTTCAGCAGAAAATTGGGATATTGTCCGATTAAAATGAGTCATTTGGCTGAAATGAGATTGCGGCAGCGAAGGGCGGCCTCAAACGGCCGCAGCGCTTCCTCCCCTGGAGCCTGGTGCGCGCTCGTGTGTGTAATTATGAAAGAATGGTTTACATGAGGGACCAGCAGCACCGCTACTAACAATGCTTTCATCAATCCACATCAGTGAGAGCCCTACTGCGCTCCTCCATCAGCTTCTATTATTTAGCCTAATTACGCTCTCACCATCTCTGTCTCTGGAGCTTGCCAGCACAGCTCCCATGCCACACACCGCTTCGTTTCATGCATATATTCCACAAAGAAGAAGAGAAAAGCAAAACATTCTGCACTGATATCAGGCCATCATGCTTTAGCTTGCTGTTAGTACCTGTCAAAGTTGAAATATGATTTGTTTGTACGCAATTAAAGGTGGCTTTGGAAAGAGCGTGGTTTTTGATTTTTTTTTACAACCACAGAGATTCTTCAGAACGAATATGACTCTGATGGTCACATTGCATGTTTTGTTGATTTTCTACACAAAAACGTGAGTACACTTGCTCTAAGGGAGCACGTGTTTTTTTCTCTACTGTTTAATCCACATGAATTTTGTTTTCATTTTACATTTCAGCAAATAAACAGTTGTTGTGCTTTATGTGTTTTCTGTAGCACATATGTGCTTATTTCCACCTCAATCGAAAAAAAAAAATGTCATTTTCTTTTGAGCACCTACACACTTACATGTGACTGTGTGTGTGTGATTGTAGGAGTCTGCGCTCCATCAGAGGAATCAGCTGCGAGCCTTTTGTGAAAAATGCCACCGTTGTCTGTCCCACACAGAGCGGCTGGTGAGAGAGAAGGTACAGTAAACGCTGTTCCTGAGACCTCAGCCTATTCCACACTGCCCCATTACCTCTGCTGCTTACTTCCAAGTATGTGGTGCATACACTAAGCTGTGGCATACTGGATGACTCGTGCACCAGGGGAAGTTATGTAAAATGTGCCCATACTGTCTGAATTTGGTTTGTTTTTAATTTCCTGTTGAGCGCCTTGAGCTTCTGCTTTGGGCTTTTAACGGATTCACTGTACATGCCAGGCTCTGCTATGAGAGCTTCTAACGGGGACCAAAGCAAATAAAGGGCTCTGTTACAAAAGCTTGGAATTTGTTTAGAATTTGAGCATCACACATGGCTCTATTATCAAGCTCTCAGCAACTTTTTACTTATGCTGTTATGAACAATAAAATTGTAAAAAAAACTGTTGAACTGTTAAATTATCCACATTCTTTTTTTTAGCTTTTTTAGAAAATGACTAAAAAAATCTAATCTAAATCGAATCATCTTGTGTAAAACAAAACAGTGTTGTAAATTGCCATATAATGGACAACAAATTAAACATAAAACAATGTGTTATGCATTATGATGAAGTATGTAAACTCCCCATTTTATAAAGCCTATATTTCATCACTGTCAGAAAGCTGCCAGAACCCTTGTATCTCCATTTTTGGTGTTTTTTATTTTGTTGGAAATACGAGACCCTTTACATTGGGTCAGAAATTCATGACGAACAAACCAGTTAAAAAGGTTAAATTGAGTTTGAAAACATCTTTGCTACATGTATTTGCATTAAACTTGGTACTGCTTTTTCTTTCTCCTGTAAAATGACTTGTGAATGTTTTTGTTCGAGCAGTAATGATATTGAGGCTTATATGGAGAAGCCTGTATTGAATTCTGTGTTTTTGTGATCAAAAACCCCCAAAGTATCTACCCACAGCCAACAGTCATTTACAGGCACAGGTCATTGGAGTTGAAATTGAAATCAATATTTTAGTCCAGGCTGCAATGTGATTGAAATATAATCAGCACAAAAGCTATTTACATACATCAGTGTTAACGTGGCCGAAACAACATCAGCCAGTGTAATTCTAAAGAATAAAAAGACTTGTAAAACAACACAAATGGACCTCAGGAGAAAAAACGTAGTATCACAAGACCATAGGGTATGACCCCTCTCAGGGTGCCTACTGTGCTCTGGTGTGTAACATAGTCTTGTGCTTGTGTGTGTCTGTTGCTGATCCAGGCATTCATGTGTTTGAGTGACATCCTTGTAGCCCATAACTACCAGCTGCAGATGTGGGATCCCTCAGCAGGTCCCCCTTTGCTGTACACCCCTGAGCCCAGGCTACAGAAAGCCCTACTCAGCTTCATCCTAGAGCACGTCTTCACCAGCCCTGAGGCGGATAGCCACAGCAGCAGAGGTAGCAATGTCATCCTTCTTTTATATCCTGCCTTCTGTCTAATGTAGATGTTCATGCATGTAACACATATAACTCTGTCTAAAATCCATAGACCTGAGTGTAGTTTTCTGTTTTATTCATGTTTTTTTAAACTATTTTTAGGTTTTCTTTATTATGTAGTAAATAATATAAAATGTAATATTCAAACTGTGACGCATAATTCTAGTTTATTATGAATATATTTATATAAAATGTTTTTAAAGAGTCAGATAATGATCTGTGGTTTATTGAACTCTGCTATTCTGCAGTGGATATTGCCTTCTACCAGTAGATGGCAGTCTATCACCATGTTACTTCATACAAAGTGGTTGAGAAATGGAGACTGGTTCCACGTTAACCTCAAACATCCTGTTGTTCTTGTCTTGTTAATGCTTTTAGACCTTTTTTTAATATTTATGAATGGGTACACATTTCATATTGTGTACACGAAACACTCAAATCCCACAGTAAAGACAAACACCAATAATATTGTCTCTATGTTGAAATATACACAGATCAGCCATAACATTAACACCACCTATACAGGTCCTTCTCAAAAAATTTGCATATTGTGATAAAGTTCATTATTTTCTGTAATGTACTGATAAACATTAG
>JBBPDA010000003.1:4816596-4829446 GCA_037974385.1 Arnoldichthys spilopterus
AATGTTTATCAGTACATTACAGAAAATAATGAACTTTATCACAATATGCTAATTTTTTGAGAAGGACCTGTATATTATTGAGCTGGTCCCCCTTATGCTGCTGAAACAGCTGTGACTGTGCTGCACTGTGTGTTCTGACCCCTTTCTATCAGAATCAGGATTCACTTTTTAAACCACAGAAGCTGTTCTGAGGGATTAGCCTTCACTCCTTTCATGCAACAGTGAGCCTTGGGTGCCCATTACTCTGCCGCCAACCCAGCAGTTGTCCTCCCTATATCACTTTTGGTAGGTACTAACAATTGCATACCTGGAACGCCCCACAAGACCTGCCTTTCTGGAGATGCTCTGACTCGTCGAGCCATCACAATAAGACCCAGAGTGGCTCAGATCATTACACTGGCTCATTTTTCCTGCCTGACTGTTCACTTGCTGCCTAATATATCCCACCACCTGACAGGTGCCATTGTAATGAAATAACTAGATAGTCAGTATTATAAACTTTACCTGTTAGTGGTGTTAATGCTCTAGCTGATTGGTGTATGCTGGAGAGTTAATGGAGAATAAGTCAGAGACTGACTACACTTAGGACTGTGAAAGCCCCACAAGGGTTTCTGAGATAGACAGATACGGTGTGTAGGTAATACTTTAGTAGAGGTAAACTGAGCATTTTAGGTTTACGATAAAGTCATTGCATTCTCATAACAGCAGATCAAAACACAAATATTATTGACCTCAAATACACAGTACAGGCGTGTTACTTTAGTTTGGCTTTAGGAAGTAACACAAATTCATAGATATTTGATTACCAACCGTGGCCCTCTCTAGCAAACCTCACAGCTTCTATGAATATTTCAGGGAGCTCCTGAGTTGTACTGGCCGAAATTTCTAACCCTTTGAAAATACAATATGGGCTTTTGGAGGATAACGTAATAAAAAGCAATTTAGCTATTCGATTTTCTCTGTGTCACTAATAGTGTTACACGTCTTCTCAATGAAGTGATGGCTCCAGGTCTAGGCAAGTGTAAGCCAGACACATGCTTTTCTGAGAGAAAATGTCGTTAACTTTCGCTCACCTCAGGAAAGTGTTTCACTTACAAGGTTTAAGAATTGAATGGCTTGGTAATACTCATCCATTTCCACACGTCTGTTCTGCTCTGACCTCTTCTTTCTTTCTCTCTGTTGTTCTCTCTCCCTCTCCCCCTCTCCCTCTCTTTCTCCCTCTGTCTATCTTATTCCCAGGCACTGATAGTGAGTGTGGTGTGAGCCGGCTAGGGGACTTGCACAGGCGGAGGAATCTGTTGGCTGCGTACTGTAAGCTGATAGTGCACAGTGTGCTAGAGATGAGCATGGCGGCGGAGATCTTTAAGCAGTACATGAAGGTACAGCTCATCCACCCCCAGCTTCTCAACCTCTGAAACCACCTTGAACCCTCTCTTTAAGTCCCACAGTGTGATTAGGTGACAGCTGCGAACAACACGTAGCATCAGTGAGTGAATATCACTTAGCTTCAGAATAGATGATCCAAAAGGTTTTATATTCAGTATTCCAAGGTCTCAGTATGACTGAACATCAGACCCAGCAGCTGTTCCTGATTTACTGTGTGTGTTTGTGTGTGTGTGTGTGTGTGTGTGTGTGTAGGGTGGGTTTATACACATGGCATATGAATGAATGTCAAATGGCAGCGAGCACAAGATTATATTAGTTATAAAGCAGACTGGACTCCAGACTCTGCCCATTAGTATACTGAGTTGCTTTTGAATTTATGAGTTGACTGAGATAAATGTACAGCACAGTGTGTGTGTGTGTGTGTGTGTGTGTGTGTGTGGGTCAGAGTGTTTGACACACTAACATGCTTGGAATGCCTATTCGGCTTGGCCCTGGCAGAGCCAGCAGTCTCTCATCAACATTCTTCTTGATCAGTTCTTTATACACACACACACACACATATGCGCACAAACACGCACACACACATATGCACAGCTGCCATAATGAAAGATGGCTTTCAAAGTCGAGCAAACGACAAATTTGTCGGCCAAGCGTAACCTCATATTTGCTCGACTTCCTGTTTCTGCAAGGCTCACCAACAACTGTTCACTTCTATGAGCTATTGAATGTTTGCCAATTTCATGGCCAGTTACACCCATTTGAACTGTGGTGTGATGGAGATTGAGTAGGTGGTGTGTATCGTTGTGTTACAGATGAGCAGCTTGGTTAGTGTTGATCTCCTCACACAGGAACAGCTTTTCTTCGGCGGTTCAGTCTGCCTGTCACTGACTGTGACCACAGGACCCATGTAGACAAGGATTTGTCTGATCCAGAGGGTGTCTCCAGTAAAAGGGAGATGTGGGCTCATAATCTGTCTGGCCGATAGGGCACAAGGGCCGGACCTTTCGCTCCGCCACTGATGGGGCCTTGTCCAGGTCGGCCCACAGGGCAACAAATATCTACTGGAGCACTGCAGTTATTTTTGAAGTCAGTGAAGGCTGATGATGTAGCCTGTAGAGGACCGATAGGGAGTTGAGGATTTAACCGGTGGCTTGTTGACAGGTGTGAGGCAGTTAAGCACTTTGTAGCATGAAAGTGAATGAAACCAGTTCAACAGGATACTTTTCTACCAGTTCCAGTCTTAACAGGGGCCATGCTCCTCTCTGTGTACTGTAAAAGTAGCAATAATACTGAGAACAATGTGATTGATTCACAATATTTTAAATACAGCCGGTGAACAAATTTGGCCAAAAGTGAATATTTTAACTATAATCAATACTAAAATTAATATGGCTGTAAGATTAATCCTAAAATTAATTCCAAAATTAATGTAGTTGCATAATGCAAACTGATGCATGATCTCTAGACTATTTCACCTTGTAAGACACTGTTACTGGACATGTGATGTGCTAATGCAGTACATGCATGGTGATGCTGGTATCTTGACTTTGTATTCACCTGTGAGGTCCTAAAATCAGAACTCTGTAAATTTAGGCAGCATCTTACAGGTAATAAAGGCACTGATAAAGGTAATCTGACCACTTCACTGCCACAGTCAGACCTTCCATTCTGGCTATAAGGGCATGCGCCAGTCCTGATGTCATTGTTGCATTGTTTTCATAGTCCCCAGATGTTTACCGTTGTTCTTTTTTTCTGCAGTACTACAATGACTTTGGTGACATCATCAAAGAGACTCTGAACAGAACTCGGCAGATGGACAAGATTGAGAGCGCCCGCACCCTGGTTCTTTGCTTGCAGCAGGTATTGTAAATACACAACTTCCACTCTCTCTATTCTATTATCAGGCACTGCTCTATGGGGCACATCTGCCTGGTCCAGACCCTCAGTGCCCTTTGCTTGTATATGGGCCTCTGCAGCTGTCAGCACCTCACAGACACAAAGACACCCCCCCCATCCCCATCACTATGTGCTGAGCACTATGTGCTCTGTAGGGATGGAGGCAGATAAGAGCAGCACTGACTCCACTCACACTGTTTAGAGCAGCTTTGCTTCTAAGACAGTATTAAACACAACAAGAACCTAGTAGTTGTACTCTGCACTCTGAATGGTCTTGCCTTTGTCGTATATTAGGGGTGATTCAGATCTTGAATCCAATTGTTTTGGAATGATTGAGAATTATTATTATATAATTATTTAAATATAAAAAAATAATAACAATTATAATAATAATTATAATAATTAAATTGTTATTATTTAAATAATATTCTTATTATTATGTTATATTTTTCATTTATGTGTAAAATCTCTAAGTAAGCCAAGAATTTGAAGCCTGAGACATTATTATTTGCTGAAACGTTTGGCACAAACTTGATTAAATATTATAATAATAATTTACTACTATAATTAATACCAATACTCCAGGAGTGGTGCAGCTGAATCAAAGCTTTAAGACTGATTCCTCATGATGCGTCACAGTGTGTCATTTTCCCTAGTTGTATCTGAGGCTGAAGCAGGAGCAGGACAGTGGGAACACATGCAGCTCTGCAGTGCAAACGTACAGCAGCATCAAAGAACTGGCCAGACGCTTCTCGCTCACCTTTGGCTGGGACCAGATCAAATTCCGCGAGTCTCTTGCCATGATTCACAGGTACTGCTGGTCCCTCTCTACAGCTAAGTCTAGGCACATAGGTAACTGTGCTGAAACTGATCTAGGTGCGCAAATGTAAACACTGTATGTAAACATATGCTGATTAGCCATAACATTATGACCACCTGCCTAATATTTTGTAGGTCCCCCGCATGCATCCAAAACAGCTCTGACTGTGGTGCACTGTGTGTTTTGACATCCTTCTGTCACTGTCAGAATTATCATAATTATAGCCTTCATTCCCTACATTCATTAGTGAGCCCTGGGTGCCCATGACCCTGCTGCCAATTTACCAGTTGTGCTTCCTTGGATCACTTTTGGTAGGTATTAACTGCTGCATACCTGGAACACTCCACCTGGCGTTTTGGAGATGCTGTTTTCATCTAACCATCACAATAAGGCCCTTGTCACTGCCCTTGGGCAGTGGTGGCCTAGTGGTTAGGACGCTGCCTTTAAGACCTGAGGGTTGCAGGTTCGAGTCCCGGCCCAGGCACTACTGAGGTACCCTTGAGGAAAGTACCGTCCCACTACACTGCTCCCCGGGCCCTGTTGATAGCTGCCTACTGCTCCATGTGTAATGGGTTAATGCAGAGGTTCCATTTTTGTTGTGGCGCTTCAGTGTATTCACACTGACAAATAGTTACTTTCACTTTCAAAGTGGCTCAGATCTTTAAACATGCTCGTTTTTTTTGTTTCCAGCACATTAATTTTAGGAAATTGATTGTTCTTGTGCTGCCTAATATATCCCACACCCCTGACAGGTGCCACTGTAATGAGATAACTAGTTAGTGTTAATTCACCTTAACTATCAGTGGTAATAATGTTATGGCTAATTCTCTGGGCGTTCTCTGCCTGAGGTGGTCAATAGTCTTTGGTTTTGTGTTTTTTAATTATTATTATGGTTTGGACTAGTGATTGTAGAGCTAGTTCTTTTCCAGAGCTAGATAGTTTGGCTATTGTGTCATTGGCTACAATGGTTTCACAATTTGTAGACCATGGCTAAATGATCATGCTTTCATATTCATTCAAACAGTCTCTGGTGACCAGTGAGTTATGCTTTTGTTCCTTTGCAGGGACGGCATCGAATTCGTATTTCAGGGTTTTGTTCAGGAGTCTGAGAAGCACGTACCTCCGAACATCTCCTACCTCACCATCCTCAGCGAGTTCTCCAGCAAGCTGCTCAAACCAGACAAGAAGACCGTGTAAGTGATTTAGTGCTGCACGTAATGACCGGTCAGCACTACACACAATATAGGAACAGCCTGAGGAAAAAAAAACTATATAAGGATATCTTCCTATATACTGAGCTTTTTCCCGGGTGAATGATGGTAAACATGCCTCTGGAATCTTGTCATTAAACTTTAATCAGAATATCTGTAGGTCGTTTATTTGTACGTCGATTGGACAAACATTTTTGTCTGTGATTTGCTCCTCAGATACAGTTACCTGCAAAGATATGCTGGTGAGCAGACCATCAATAACAGGGAGGAGTGCTGGATGCCTCTCATTTATTACAGAGCATCTCTCCAGGGCACAGCCGAGGGAGAAGATGCTGTGTCCTTCATCAGCTCTGACACTAACAAACAGCCTTCGCTCACCAATCATTCCAAATCTCCCTCCATCAAACAGGCCACTTCTGAGGGTACGAGCGCTCAGGGGGTCAAATAAACAGTAGTTATAATAGACTCTACGCTACTGTACTATATCTTACTCTGTGAACAAATGCAGAAAAGGTAAAGTGCCTTTAGTAAAGTGTTCCTTACTAAGTGGTTTGGGTTACCAACATGTACTGTATTTACAGGAGATCCGCGATTACTACCACCATGTGTAGAAACTAAAGGGAGCAAGCAGTTGAAGAGGTGAGAACGCATGCATGGTGTGAAATAAAAATAAATAAATCCTTTGGTGGAAGTTCAGGATGTCGTCGGCTGCATGTTATGTGACAGGTGTAGCAGCTTGTGGCTGTAAATGTTTTTCACATGCAGAAGCCTATGAATGGAGATATTGGAAATGTGGCTTGGAGCCTGTTGATGTGACACTTCCTTAAACAATGGCAGTTAACAACAGTTAGTCAGAGACACAGGCCTCCAAGATCTTTTGAGTATATTTAACAGAATAACACTTTCAGCTGTCAGGGAATGTGTTTGTGTGTGATAAGGCAGTCCGGTGTACTTTAAAGAGCCATATCTTCTGGTATTATTTTCCAAGTTTTTTGAGCTGGAGAACAATGTTCTAAATAATGTTTTAGCAGGAAGTAATGTATTTTTTTATCTATTTGTCGCTGAACTGATTTTTCCTCAGTGTCTTAAGCATTTTAACATTTCGACAAATTCATCTCAACTTTTATACTCTGCACCTCAGTTAGTAGGCGGTCGCATGTGCAGTTTATATTTGTGTCCTATGCAGTTTGCATGAGCAGCTGCAGCCTTAGTGAATGTTCATTTCAGACCATTATACATTGGGGTATGAATTGTGGCTTTAAGTCTGATCTGTACCAAATTAATGTAGTGCTTCATTTTAAATGATTACCACTGTAACTGATTGCCATTTCTACTTTAATTCTGTTTACAGTTCAGAGGAGGTAAAGGGCACAGAGCAGGGTCGAGCACTCAGAGAGCAGCCACAGAGAGGCGGATCATCTGACACCCAGCCAAGGACCACTGATGAGGTGGATGTGGACACAGTAGAAGTAGATATATGATGCACAGGTTTGGTCCAAATGTAGGACTGTGTTTTTATTTTTAAAAATGTGTGTGCGCATTTACTGAAGCTCATTTTTAGGATGGTCCACTTCAGGATAATAACGGTGGAACAAATTCACATTATTGACATCACTGTAACTAGTGATGGAAGATGCTGGTGCTGAAGACTATTTCTAATTCAAGATGTTTTGTTTTTTTTGTTGCACAAAACCAGATCTAAGCTAAAGACTTAGAAAGTTTGGTGGGTCACTCTTGTTTGCATGTAGCATTAAGCATATTATCAGTGTGCAGGGCTAGAATTGCATAAATATCTTTAGGTAAAAAAAAAAAGACGATTATGGATGATAATCCATAATACATGCAATATTTAATATTATTTATAGGGCTGGGCAACATCATGATATATACGGACACAGTGCAACATGCAAAATGATTAAATCACCAGGAAAAGGGAATCATGTTTTGAAATCAATGAGCACACATGTTTAATTTGCAGTGTTTATACTGTAATCAGTTTGAGAAAACCAAACTTTATTTTTGAAGGGTCTGTCAACAGGGTAGCCAGTCACAGAAGCCAAAAAAAAAAAAAAACCAATTCAAAAGGTATTTCAAAAGACAAACACTATATATTCAAAATTATGAACACAATATTGCGTTTTCAGTATTGTGTCCACTCTGTGGTGTTGTATGGGACCATAAGGATATTTAAATATTATAATATTGTAACAGTGTTTGGCAGTGCACTGCATCATTTTGACCCCAAGTTTATAACCATTTAACTAAACCATAATCAGTGACTGGTGAGGGAAGAGTACAAATAATCGATCAGGTATACTGCTAAACAAATCCATATATAATTTGATGCCATTGTATATAAAACTAAATATTTTCAGCATTGTTCAATCGAAATTTGCAGTATTGCCCATTCAAACCGTTTCTTTGCCCAGTCTCTTATACACAAGTACTTAACTACTGTTACTTGTTGGGCAGTTTTTTGCCAAACCTGTAATACATGCACATCAGTATACTAAGTACCTTATTTCATATAATTTAAGGGTTCTACAGATTTGTTGTCAAATTTATTTTACTCACCACCCTTAAAGACAGTAAGTTTAGCTGTTTCACTTAATGTGAAAGTCAGATTATATGGAGTGAACACACACTGAACAGTGAGCAGTGAATCGGTTTTCTGCATTTAACCCATCTCTGATACTTGTGTGTACACCAGGGGCTGCACACCTGTGCCCGGGGGCAGTTAGAGGGTTTGGTGCCTTGCCCAAGGGCACTTCAGGGAGGGAGAACGCACGGTTAGCTCAGTAACCTGGTCCTGGGGATTGAACCGATGATCCTCTAGTCACAAACTCTTTTCTCCAACCATCAGGCCACAGCTGCCCCAAATGAATGTGTAATTGTGTTAATGTGTAAATACTGCATTTGTACATTTAGTGTAGAAGTACTGCGATTTGAACTTGCACCAAAAAAGCTATTTTCTTTCTGCTGTAGTCTTTAGTTCCTGATTTTATTACAAGATGAAAATTATTTTTGATGTCTTTTCATTTGTCATTGGATGATATTAAGCACAAACCAACTCGTTTTCATCACACACCTAAATGATATTAACAGGGATTAGAAAGTTTCTGCTCAAAGTACAGAAATTCGACTGGTATACAGGGGAAAATGTTTTGGAACTCAAACAAATATCTTCACATTTCCTGCAGTAGAAATCACGTTTTAAGTTTTTTTTTCTAATTATGTTGATCATGTACACATTCTCCAGGATTCAAAAGAAAGAAGTGAAATGCGGACATTTGTATATGAATGGTGAAGTGGAGACGGGCTCGAGTTGTTTAAGTGTTCTAATTTAACAACATATCTGCAGTGGAGAATTGATGGAGAAGTATTATTACATATGGTTTTTGTTCATAAGAAAGATGCAATTAAAAAACGTTTCTTGTTTCAAAAACTTTTTTCAGGAGTTTGTTCATTGGATAAAAATGGCTTACACATACTGTCGGATTCATTTTGTTAAATTATTTCGGTCTGTAGGTTATATATTTACATATATACATACAAACATACATTTATATCTATATATATAAATTTATTTTACAGTTTAATACAACACAATGCATGAGACTCCAGATAGGCAGGATACTTTATTTGAACTCAAAAAGGGTCGGGTCGGGTCAACCCCCAAATAGTACAGTGTTTAGAGTACTTTGATAGAAAAAAGATGAACATGATTAAAACATTCAACAGATGTGAGCCTAAACACTTACTGAACAAAACACAGCAAGCACAAAAATATGTACAACTGTTTATAAATACTGTCTATAATTTAAAATAGATTTTGCATCTGTGAAACAGGAAAAGTTAGAGGCTATCAAGTACATTATTTTAAAAACATTTTGAACCCTACAAGGTCTTTTTGAGGGTGCGAGGCATTTTAGGCATCTAGACATAGCACAATTACAAGTACACTGTCCATGAAATCAAGCTAAAGTCTGAAATCCTTTGGTTAATCTCTGGAATGTTATATTAGCCAATTTTTAATGGTATATGTTTAGTGCACATTCACGTGGACCTCAATGGCCAGACCTTAGGTTGCAGTGCAGTCACTCGACAGACCTGGTATCATGCATAGATAGTCAGGGGCTTTGCGTAGGTTAATCTGCTCTGGTGATATACCAGAATAGCACAACGCTTCCTCTTTATGAGCTCCACTGGGATGCTGCTGTATCAAACCTTAATAAAAGCCTAGGACACACTCTTGGCCAATAAGAGAACAGGCTTCAGCTTGAGAGCTGAATAAGACCAGCTGGTGGTATGGTTTTAGTGCAGACTACCTGGATGTTACTGGCTGTTGCTTTTCTCTGGACAGTTTTTGATTATAGGAGTGCTACAGTAGCTGTCATTCAAAATCGTCCACATACTCGTAGTCTTCCAGATCCAGGTTACAGTGAGGACTGGGAATCTCAAACAAGTGCCTCTTCTCACTGCGTAGGTCAAATGCACTGGACATGTGGCGGTCACTCGGGTCCAGGGCATTCTCATAGCTGTTAAGAGAATATCAACGATCACTCTTAGTCCTGTGAATCCTGTGCACTTGAACAACTGCACCAACTCCACCAAATAACAGCACACATTAAAAAGGAGGAAAAGAGGAGAACGAGTGATCAACAACCAGGTTTTCCACTATCGGAATACTGAACCAAACAGTGAACATGTGTCAATTGCAACTATCCTGCCCAAGATCTCAATGGAAAGAAAATGACTGAAGATTTGTGGAGTACAAGCTTGTTCGAGATGTCTGGTTCAGAGCCCAATACTGTACATGTGGATAGTGAAATCCTTATATTAACAAAGCTTGTTCAACATGGGAAACAGCAGGAAAGAGGAGAAAAACAGATGAGCTTATTAGGAACAAGACCACTTTACAGTGTGAGCACAGGAAGCACCTCCACCCTGCACTTTCAGTGTCTTACCTGTAGGCCTCAACACAGAGGCAGCCTTTAGAAATCAGTGGTGTTCCTAAAACCACCACACAACAACTGGTCAAAAAAAGATCGACACTTTCCACATTGTTTACTCCAGAGTATAATAATGCACAGTAGAACAGAAAAAGCCATTTCATTAATTCTATGTTGGGAACGTTACGGTTTACAACAAAATGAGACATTATAGTAGGTTAATCCTCTTTGAGCCAAGTAGAGCCCTCAAGTAAAACTGAACCTGCTGTTGTACTAATTTATTTTGCTCATTTTTTATGCCATGAATAAGTCATATGTGCTTATACCAAAGGCATCCATAGAAAATATTGGTTGGAGAACTGAACACACACATGCAAGATGTCTACTTGTCCAGCATTCAGTTCATAATACATAATTTCATTTAATACAGTTTAATCTTTAGTAAAAATTGGGTAGATCCAATTCTGAATAAATCTAAGTGTGTATTTAGTAAAAATACACCACGAAGGATGGACATATTATAAGCTCAGAGGCAGCGCTCTGTGATACTCCATGATGTTTAATGAGGCAATTTGGGTCGAGTTATGACAAGCTAACGGTGTGAAATGCTGATGAAATTCTGATGCTTTACCCATCATTGTACTGCTCGTTGGCAGTTTCCTCAGCCACCAAAATGTCGTACTCCTCTGCAGCATATCTCTCCCAGTCCGAAATCTCCTGCCCCAAAGTCTCAACATCCTGGAAGAAATGAATGATACTTTATTAAACTGCCACATGTCAGAACATATGGAAAATTCTAATAACTGGTGGTAGTGATTATTACCTTTGCAACCATGAAGGGATCCCTCTGTTCATGATCCAGATATTTCTCAATATTGAAGAAAGTGTCAAAGAATATATGTGCTAGCTTGCATCTCTTCAAGTCCCGGAGGGTAATCCTTCCTAAAGAGAACAAGTTTCCATGTCAGTGTTTTCAGTGAGCTGGAGTCCAATAATATTCAGAACATTTATCATTTATTTACCCTACGCTTGCCCAATATTATACGGAATGGCCAAAAGTATGTACACCCCTTCTAATAAGTGGGTTTGGCTATTTCAGCCACACTAATTACTGATAAGTGCTTAAAATCAAGTATATGGCCATCAGCCTCTTCCATCTATCCATCCATCCGGGTCGCGGGGAAGCTGGAGCCAATCCCAGCTGACTGCGGGCCTAAGGCGGGGTACACTCAGGCCAACCCATTGCAGGGGAACGCAGACCGACAACCATTCATACACACTCACACCTACGGGAGATTTAGAACATCCAATCAACCTACTGCAGCTTTTGGACAGTGGGAGGAAACCGGAGCACCCGGAGGAAACCCACGCAAACATGGGGAGAGCTTGCAAACTCCACACAGAAAGGCACCTGTGGCCAACCCAGGGATCGAAACTCCGGACCTTCTCTCTGTGAGTCGACAGCACTAACCACTACACCACTATGCCGCCCTGCCATCAGCCTCTTTAGAAGGTAAAATGGGTTGTACTAAAGAGCTCCATGTCCTTCAGTGTCTTAAGACTCATTTACAATTTTTATTTAGTCTGTCAAATTTCTGCTGAGCTTGAGCTGCCCTAGTCAACTGTAAGTGCTGTTAGTGTGAAGTGAAAATGTCTATAAGCAGTTACAGCCCAGAAAACGAACCATATAAAGAGGAGAAAGAGAGGAAAAAAGACATTTTCACAAAGTCTGGTTGCATTTTCAGTGTGTGCAGTTCTAAAGCTGACAAAATGAGCATCTTTTCAATTGCTATCCATGGCAGCTTTCTCTAGTAACCTGTTTCAGTAAGTAATGCAGTAACGGGACACCACAGAGAAGACGCTTAAGCTAGAGAAAATAAACATGCTTGTGTTGACTTGGCTAACTTTGTTTATGGTGAAAGTGAAAGGGAGTGATTATTTGTCATTGTGAACACAGCACAGCAGGTAGGCTACAGCGCAGCTTTATCTGTTTTGCCACCAGGGCCATTGTTTAAAAGAAAATGTATATTTCTACCATCCATTGCTACAGTGATCCTTAGATCACTTGCACAATACCAAGCATAGGCTGGACTGTTGTACTTCCACTGCATTCTGCAGCAGCAGAAACACGTTCTCTGTAGTGATCGCGCTTCACTCTCATGCTTTCTGACATATCAGTCTGGGCTTGGAAGATGAAGAGGAGAATGTTACCTAACTGCAAGGTCTGGGGAATAATGTTCTAGGACTGTTTTCATTGTTTGCGACCCTTAGTTCCAATGAAGGAAATGAAGTTCCACCAAATCAGCCGTAACATTATATTAATATTGTATAGTCAATCACAAGCTAAGCATTAACATTTACAATCAGTATTAATGAAAAGAGCAAATTACATATAAATGCCAATGATTA
This sequence comes from Arnoldichthys spilopterus, assembly GCA_037974385.1. Classification (NCBI taxonomy): domain Eukaryota; kingdom Metazoa; phylum Chordata; class Actinopteri; order Characiformes; family Lepidarchidae; genus Arnoldichthys; species Arnoldichthys spilopterus. The sequence continues at coordinate 4,829,271 of JBBPDA010000003.1, forward strand.
TGGAATCAGATGTTCAACAAGAACATGTGAATATGCTTTTTGAGTGTCCACATACTTCTGGCCATAGTGTATCTTTGCATGAATATATAATATTAAGTGAATCTGTCATTGTGAACACACTCAAGCACCACAACGAAATGTGACCTCTGCATTTAACCCATCACACGTGCACACGT
>JBBPDA010000003.1:4829546-4873332 GCA_037974385.1 Arnoldichthys spilopterus
AACAGCGCCCGGGGAGCAGTGTAGTGGGATGGTACCTTGCTCAAGGGTACCTCAGTAGTGCCCGGGCCGGGACTCGACCCTGTGACCTTCAGGTCCCAAAGGCAGTGTCCTAACCACTAGGCCACCACTGCCCACTTTTTTGTTTTCTCTCTCTTTTTTTTTTTTTTACACACATTAACTAGCCTCACCTTATTTATTAGATCCAAACACTGCCTACCTGGGATTTCTGGCCTCACTAAGTCCAGCATTTGACAGAGGCAATCCTCAAATGGCAGTGGCTCAATGGCCATGGTCTCCAGCTTCTGACACTGTTCCTGATAGAAGTACTGCAGCTCATACATGGACAGGACTCCATCACCATCCAAGTCCATGCACCGGAACCAATACTCTACGCTGCAGAGCCAACAATCATAAATTATTTAGCCCATCTACAGTAAAGCTCAGATTTCAGTAAGCCTGTTTTCATAACACTAAAAGCACAAGGAATTTAGGAAGTGATAAAAAAAAATGGCATAAAGTGGATAAAGATAAATAATAATAAAATGTACCAACAAACAAGGCAGGAACAAATTATATATATATATAACAATACATTATAAAAATGAAAGGTGGATGAGTGGCTGGTACCTGGCCTCAGTCTTTTTATCTTCCTCTGAGATCAGGAACCACACAAAGTCAGCATAACTTAATCTGCCCTCTTTATGGACTTTCCTGTCTCTGTACAGTAGAACAAAGAAAAAAAATACATTCTAAAAATGACCAATACAAAGACTCCTCATGAAGGACTACACATGAAAATTGTGATCTTATGCAACTACATTCTGAAAGACACTTACCTTGTTACAGTTCCAGAAAATATTCTCTCAATCATTCTGTGAGAGATGGCTGTCCAAGAAAAAAGAGGTGGAAAATGCATTACAAACATAACCTTGTCATTGTTTCCCAATTAAAATACCAGCTGTTGGCTTATTAACTGAATTAGTGGCGTATAGTTGCTTTAAACATTGCTGCATCTATAATAAATGTATACTCTTACAGCAGTGCCACAAGAGTCTCTAAAGCAAGATTCCTTCTTTTAAAGACTAGGGAAACCCCCTACTGATGATGCAGATTGAAGGTGAAAGTACATTTTAAAAGACGACAAGTGCTTTGGAGTGGATACTGGGGAAGGGGCCTGTCTGAAATTCTTCAACTGAATTATTGCTGTAACAAACAAAAAACTCAGAAGACCATTTGAGGTTAGTGCTAGATCACTAATGATAGCTAGCACCACAGATGTATTTATTAGCCTCTTGATCAGTGGCTAGCATTCAGGATTTGTGGAGTGCCGCAGGGACTCCTCGTGGTTGTGTGATGTACTTGCGTAACGCACACTGAATAATCTAGTGAGAGAGCACTAATGGATGAAAACATAAAATTGTAAATTCTGTCAAAACAATGAGACTGAGGGGTGCGATGCTGCACTACAGAAAGCTACACAGCCTAACAGAACATATTTAACGCTATTTGTCGTCTGGAATGCACATTTAAATTCCCAACCTTTTACCAAAGGGTTTCAAAAGAGGCAAATCAATTAAAGCAGCAGATGTTGCGTCATGCTGCAGGAAATTCAGTGAGAACATGTCATTGTCCTATTGATCTCGAGTCCTCCCAATAACCACAGCGCCAAGCAAGAACATGTCCTCTGATGTGGTGAAGGAGGAAAAAAGACTGGACTTCATATAGCATATAGCCAGTGGTGAACCCGCACTAATGCCCCATATCATGGCAAAGCTATTTGTGCAGAAGGTACAAAGACTAGACTGATACCTTGATCATTGTGTCGTGCCAAATCCCTCTGATCTATGTACAGATCATGGTCTGTATCTAGCTCCCAGAATTTACAGTAGATGACATAGAAATGCTCATAGGAGAAGTACTCAGTCAGCTGGTTCACATCATCTTCCTCTTCCAGAAGTGCCACATTCTGCCAAAGGACATTTTGTCTATGAGCCACTGATTAACAAACAGTAAACAGTGTTGCAGATAAGATAATGATTACAAAAGCCATATGTACCTGAAGAAAACTGCTTTTCCTGAGTTCTGAAGATGTTATTTTTCCTGTCCATGACCGGTTTACGTTATAAAATATTCTCTGAATTACCTGTTGGCAAAAGAAATTTCAGGGCTCAGAGAAAAAATTCAGAGTAAATACACAATCCACAACTACACACTTATTTACGTATATAATGGTTAAAAAGGTCAGTTGAATTACATTTAATTTGCATCAAATATTTGACAAACGGGTTATGCCATGTTGCCCTTACCGTGGTAATATAGCGCGAGTGAAAGTCTGATGCCTCTTTAAGAAAAGCAAGCCCTGTATGCGAGTCCACTACATCCTTTAGGAGAGAGAACAGGGTTTCACAATGCTTCTCACACCAATATCACATCAAAGTCCATGCAGAACAAATGACAGGCACATGAGGGAAAAAAAATCTGTGTCTCAAAGCCATTTGTGTGCTAAGGGTTTCTGGTTTAAATTAAAGAAAGATCTTCTGGAGTACCAATTTGGGAATAACGCTGTGGTGATAGAGGATATGTGGACGTTTTAAAAGGTATTGCAAACCAATTGAAGCCCTGAGAACAAAAGAGGAATTTAAATGTAAAACAGTACACATGCTAGGCTCCCGGCTCAGACCTCACTTATGTGGGATACAGAATATTTGAAATTGTGCATTTAATACACATCTGAGATTCAGACCTTTATGTGCCTGCATAAGTGGCAATAAAATATAAAGTGACTTATTTTGGGGTAGGGGTGGTGGTGGTGTTTTGGACTCCTTGACCCTTCTCATACGAAATTAAATAATAGAAAAACACATAAATCACCTCTCCTTGGGCGTGGGCATGGACAGTCAAATCTACTCTGCCACAATACTTTTTTCATTCATCAAAACAGTCAAAGCAATTGCTGAACCCATACAATACAAATTAAAGCATGAATGCCAAAGTGCATTTCCTCTGTGAGGGAAGGGCTGTTGGCCCACAGCGGCCGGTCCTGCCAGCCTAAATATCAGTGACGTGTCCATCACAGGCTAACAGTCTAACAGCAAGAGAAACAGCCAGCGCGGCAAATAATGCCTCTGTTCCACAGTGCCCTAGAGTGAGGACACAGGCTTTCTCAATTTCAATGTGTGTGCAATTCTGAAAGGGACCCCAAAAAAAAAAAAAAAAAAAAAAAACAAACAAAAAAAAAACAATCCATAGCCTTTTTATAAAACATCCTCTAAAATGAACAAAACCAAAGCATATTTTAACTGAATATATCTTATAAGTGGTGAAACCAAACAGGGGATGCAGGGATGTTCAGTGTGTAACAGGTCTCTTATCTTTGCTTCACCAAGCAGCAAGACAGGGCAAGTGCTCTACTGTGAAAGGCTGCATTCTACAAAATCTCTGTTCTTCTTCCTAAGCCAGCAGTTCTCAAATCTGGAATTCATATTCCACTCCTGGATTTTGTAATCACCAGTAGTTATTGAATTGTTGATATAATTGATTGGCCATCTGGTGATAAATATAAAATCAAGGTCCAGATTTGAGAACCTCTGTATGCTTCATACCTGCAGGAATGGAATAAAGTCCTCTTGCTCCAAATAATGGCAGCCAGGCTTGGCCAGAAGGTGAAGAAATTTGGATGCATCATCATGACAAGTCTGCAACACTCTGAAAGGGGAACAGATGGTCTGAGATTCTTTCGCATCTTAAACTGCTCTCTTGAAATGCGTCAGCCCAGATTGATGTGCTCAGAAAAATAAAACTGCGCTATTCGCGCTCTTGTTTTCGACCTACAGTGGTGCAGGAATACTGATTTAATGAAGCGCCCAAGTACTTCCAACAGTGCCACTTGCCATCTTTGAGCTATTCTGGGAATCTCAAATTAATACAATAGCATGCATGGCACACACAAAGCAATTCTGAACAAAGTCAGAGCACTTTGTCTGTGCTTGTACTGGCATCAACATTTCAGCACACAGTCACTGTTAAACACGAGTGCTGCTGACATTAGTGTGAGAGACTCCAATAAAAAGCACCATTGTCTTACTTTCTCCACATTGCCACAAACTTGTGCACGGACACATATCCCCTCCTGTCTCCCCCAGCAGCGTAGAACAATGGAGCTTTCCAATAGAGAGGGCACTCACAAGCCTAGGGAGACACAAAATATACAAAGGGCCTGACTGTTGGTGTAACCCCAGAAAGCAATGACATTCAGAGCTGGAATATTCTTAGGATACGCAACAACATTCTAGAGAGCCAATATTTGAGGATAATCAAAAGTTCAAGTCAATACACTGCTACGTTCATGAAAATACTCCTCTGAAAGCCTCTGTTGTTGCAATATCCATAAAATAACCCTACCAATAGCAGCAATTCCTCATTGGGCTTCAAAAGTAAGCTTTGATATAGATAAGCTAGATAACCAAATGGGTGATAATTACATTTATAATTTATTCTGTTTGAATTTGGAAGGCTTTTCATAAACTGTTGGCTCCTAAAACAAGAATTTGGGTATTTTAAGGAAATTTTCAGTCAGTTCAAGTCCATTCTCGTTTTCGGTTATCCGAGATATTCATATTTTTTCCCCATTACTTATGGAAAAGAAAAACATTCAGACTTGTAAACAGCTACAGGCTTCTGCTAATTACACAAATGAAAACAATTTGTCAGGTGATTGGAGGCCACACGTTACAAATCACACTTACCTTGGCAACCTTCCCCATGTCCTCAATAGTCACTCTTTCATCAGGGAATTGAGAAAATATTTTCTCTATCTTGGAAATGAGATTGTCAATGTTGATATTGGCTTTGGGCCGTCCTCGAGGGAAGTAGAACTTTGGAATGCTTTCGCTTAATGCTGGTGTAACTGCCTCCTCTTTCTTAACCTGAGCCTGCCAAAATGGACAGAAATAAACAGTGAGCCACGAGGTTTACTCAGTTCACATTACCCAGTCCCAATGGACAACCGACTACGATTGCTCAGCACATTACATGCAGGTAAACTTCTCAGGGTGATTGCATTAAGACGTGTTAAGCGATGCACAGGTTAAAATAATTTTCCAGCTATAATGAAAAACTTTGAAGATGCGTCAGTATGAAATCCCACACAAAGAATTTCTTCAGGAAGAAATAAAAAGGCCGGTTTTGGTTAACGTAAAACAGTTCGAAAATGCCTATTGTTCCAAAAAAACTTGGATTCTGTGGTCAGGACACAATTGAACTGTTTTCAAGAGCATTCTCAATTCAGTTTAAATGCTAAGGAGTCTTACAGAACATTCTGGAACTGTGAGAAACGTCCAGAAGTGTCTAGAATTGCACAGAATTTTCTAGAACGTTCTGGGACTGTCCAGAAAAGATAAAACAATCCCTTGTTTTGCCACTATAGATAATTTCCAAGATACTCCTGGTCATGTGGTTTACGGTAAATGACCAAAAGAACACCCACATACCACATACCCTAATACAAGTAGAGGAACATACTATACCAGATGTAAATGCTTGCCTGTTCAGACATGTACATTAGTAATGCAATACAGTGAGGGGGAAATGTGTATTCAAATTCTTTTGTTTTATCAGTTAATATACATCTAGTGTATAGATCCACTTTATATACACATATAATGTGCAAGTTTGTACTTAAAAATGAATTCAACAGCAGAAAAATATGGTTAAAAACAAAACTGATTAAGTATTTGGGAAAACCATTAAAAATGGGAACATGTATCCAGAAAACCATTAAAATACACATATTAATGTATAAGATATATTAATAATAAATATAATTAAGAATAAAAATGAATCACTACATATTAATGCTGCAAAAATAAACAAATGTAAATTGCATTTGGTGTTATTATTAAAGGCAATGTCATTTGCTGGGATGAGTAGTAGTAGAACATAAGAAGTAGCAATAATTGAACAGGATATTCTTAAAGTTCTCAGGTACAAACATTATTAACAGAACAAAAGGAAAATGCTAGAGCACTAGCAAAGACCTGACACACTGTGTACATATGCACTAGACATATATAATAAAACCAAAGTGATGGAATACTTATGCATACATTCGGTATTAAAAAGGTGCATGAATCAACTGACAGGCACCACTAGGCGACATGTTACTGCATGGATTACCCAGACTATGACTCAAACATTACAAATAGCTTATCTTAAGACCCAATGACGTCTGTTTCCCCATTCTCTTATCACCATCTCTTATGGCTTTCTGTGTTTTTTAAAATCAGATTTTTGCTGATTTACAGATTTTACTTACAAAATGTGCTAAAAATAAGAAGGTAAAAAATATTTACAAGGGAAGTCTTATAGCACTCATATAGCAGCTCACAAGTGCACATGTTTCTGGTCGGTTTCATTTTTAAGTGTATGAAGACCAGAAACACACTCTCTGGAAGTAACCAAACACAGTATATTCACTGCAGCTGGTTTCACATCACCCATAATGTGTTTTTATATGATTGGTTAATGTATCACTCAACTAGCCCACATGATTTTACTGGTGTGCAGGAGCTTGGCACTGATGGACACAAGACAATCACAGGAAGACTTCTGCAAAGAATACCGTTAAATGTAAAAATGTCAAATGTGACCATATTACATGGCAAATTACACAAAAGTATCTTAAGAAATATTAACTAGCTCTCATACGTGTACAAAATTTGTAATTCTGTTTTTATTTCTCAGTTCTGCTATTCCACTGTTTTCTTCCACATTGTGGAAATCATAGAGCCTTACTACATTCCCTGCTAAACTGTCAAACTCGGTTTTAAAATGTTAGAATGCAAAAGCCACACATATGCTTAGTGCTAGCCACTTATTTAACATGCAGACCAAAACACCACAACACAGCTTGAATTTAGCCTTTCATTTTCCCCACGTCAGTTGCTTGACTTCACTCCCTCAGATTATAGTCATAATGATCTCAACTTAAGTTGGTCAGAATCAAACCTGCACTGTAGCGAGCAGAACCGTAATCATGCTAGCTAATTCCGAGCAGTTCTCTTACAAGCGTCAAGAAAAACTGAGGTATTATCTTAGACAACTCTTACAAAAAAAAAAAACACTAAACAGTCAGCTGATGTTGAGCCAGGAGGTTTACTCTGGTTATGTAACCGCTAACAGGAAAGAGATAAGTGACCACAGGCTTTCTGACCAATATGACAATGTTCAAAAAGACGTAGCAGGCCTACAGCAAAAGTTTTAGCTTGACAGCCTGGTCACTAGAAATATGCAGATATGGGATTTCTGGGACAATATGCCTAGAATCAACGCTTTATTGTGGGCACAGCTATGTGAAGCTACCTTACTAGTACCCTCTCTGTAGTTGTGAAAGGGTGAAATGTAAACATAATCCCCAAAAATGGATATAAGAATAACAAGAATGCTGATGTGTATTTACTGCTGTTTACCTAAAGCAATATCCTATTTACAGTCACTGCCAGGATATTAAATGAGTATCAATGTTAAGCCGTATTTATTACGGCTAATAAAATCTAATGTGTACTATCTGATCTGAGCAATGAATGCAACTTATTTTTGTAGTCAAAAAGTGTATGTTTATAGTGTCTAAATACTATACATGCCAGTGCACTTATTTTTATGAATACACCTTTTTATTTCTAACATGCATTACAAGTGTTTTGTCTTCAGTTCAATTACATAATTGCTGTGCGCATGATGCCGGCCATTTTGGGTCTAGTTATTGGTTGGCCGCAGTCAGCAGTACAGTACAGTACAGCAGTACAGTTTTAAAAAAAGTCAGTCATGGAGGCTACAGCAGAGTCTGAATTGGCTGTGAAAAAAAGCTCAGGGTAGTGGTTTCCAAAGACCCAAGGCTTTAAAAAAATATAGGGAGAACTTCTCATTATTAGTCAACAAATAGGGGTTTGTATCTGTGGAATATGTCATTGGGACAACACAGCAGCACTAGTGTACCTGAAGACACTTTTTCTGAATAATCAACCACCAGAGGAGGCAACAGTTCACTGTTGGTTAATCAGGTTTACTTATTTGCCATTAGTAGGAAAAGCCTTTGAATAGATTTTGTGTCATAATAGCTGCTACCTTAAAAGAAGGGTTTGAGAAAACAGCTTTCAATGACTGGCTTTAGTTGTGGGCTTTCACAACAATAAGTTAGTGTGGCATTAGTAGAATATGTGCATGGTGTCTGTCTGGTGAAAAATCAAACCCCAGCCTCCAACTGGGCACGTTACAGCCTGAAAGCCAAGTCCTGTGCAGTAACTGCAGCTAACATTAGCAGCAGCCAGCATAGAAGAAAGTAACCCCTCCATGGACAACAAACTTTAAAGTGAGACATTAAATTATTGACATCTTTAGGTTATTAATATAGCTTGCTGTTGAAAACAGATCATTTTTCTACTGGGCTGGAGTGGACTCATAGTGAGTCAATATTTTTACTAGCATTGAGCCACCAGCAGCATCCCAATCCCACAAAACAAACTCATGAGCTCTACCACCTAAATCTTGAAATGGATATCTTCCTCCAATACATGACAGTCTGCTCATGCCATGCCCTGGTGACTGACAGGCTGAAGACTGGAAGGAAGATTTTGGGATTGGAGGGGTTAATTTGTGTGGTGTGTTTTTTGCACATGTGCTTACTCGAGGGTTGGGTACCATTCACATTTAAAACCAATATTATTGTTAGTTATGGCATAATTACTACTTCTAATATTATTATTAAATTAATTATCATTACAACAATTATTTTATGCAAATAAATAATTATTTAAAGTGCTTTTAAAATGGTATTTATTAATGGTTTTATAAAGTAGGTTTAAAATTTGGTTCTTCACACCTGAACAGGGGCTAATAAAAGATGTGAAAGTATCATTTATCTAGTGATTAAGGTCACTTAAAGTTTATAGATCAATACCTAAGTTATTAAAGCAGCTTAATTTAGCCCTTTAATAGAGCTGTTAGACATAGACATTACAGTGTTTTTCACAAGACTAAAAGGTGTTCTGTAAATAAAAACAAAATGAGATGATCTTCTAAACATGTGCATCAATTATGTAATTAAAAACAAACAAAGGCGACATATCAAATGTTGAAACTGAGATATTTTATTTTTGACAAAAAAAATATACGCCCATTGAGAATTTGATGGCAGCAATGCATTAAAAAAAAAAAAAGTCGGGACAGTGACTTGCTTAGCAGCATCGCATCATCTTTTAAATGGCAATTTGGAAACTGAGAAGATGAGCTGGAGTTCTGAAAGTGAAATGTTGTCCCGACATTGTTGAACATTGGATTTCAGCTGCTTAATACTTCAGAGTGTCAATGCAAAATGTTTTATTTCATGATGTATTTCCAAACATCATGATATATAATCCATATAGCCATATTTTTATACATATTTTATATTTCTGCATTTATGATTTAACCTGCATTTGTGGATGCAGTGGCAAACTGTTCACAGACAGTGGCTTTCAGAAGTGTTCCTGACCCTGGAAGTGATTTCCACTACAGAATCCAGTTGGATTTTCATTTCAGGACTGCTCAAGGGCCTGAAGATCATGGCCATCCAGTATTGGGCTTTGTTCTTGTCCCTTGAATACAGAGATTTCACTGGATTCTGTGAATCTTTTAAAAGTATGTACATTAAATAAAAAAATACGCAAATTCTTTCCTATTTTAGGTTTCTCATTCCAGTTTATTTAGTGAGAAATCCCTGCTAAACTTTACTGGAGAGACTCTGCTTCTCTTGTATGCTCATTTGTGTGCCAATAGGCCTACGTCGTTTAGATGTTCTACAAATGTTTTTTTTAGCATCATACAACCAAAATGTCAACTTCAACATGTAATGATGTTTTTTTCTATTTTCTACTAAACATGAGTTGATTTACTTTGGCTATTAAAGAGCACATATTACAGCAATCTGGGAGCACATCTGTCCATGCCACATTATTCAGTGTTATGTTGGGTAGCTGTACAGCTATGTTTTTTTTACTATTCCAACAAGGCCTTAAAGGCTTTATACACCTAAACCTGAAAAGCTAGATGGATGCACAGGTTGAACAAAGTTTCACACCCTACATTCCTGCACAGACACCATCATCAAAAATACACTCGAGTACATTTGCATGAGTCAAGACTCTGTTGCCTCGCTCTGTTTGTTATAATAATAAGTCAACAAATGCGTCAAATGTTGAAAGGGTTAAAAATTTAAAGCAACTTCATGAGCCCTTATATGGCATTCCACTATTAGGAACAATTTGCTTTGATGTGCCAAGCGAGGATTCAGCAGAACACGCTGTGAGAGATGAACGGTGTTAATCTTTGCTACTCCACCAGTGTCAGCCATGTCTATAAAAGGGAATGGCCACCTCGTAGCCAGACACAGAACTGAGAGTTGTCTGCTCAGTGTTAAAACATCAGGAGATTCTGCTGCATGGCTGATAATCCTTTACACATTCTGTAACACCCAAAAAAGCCACATGGACACAACTTTTCCATGTCACACAAATACCATAATTTTCCCATAGTCAGCCTAAAACCTACAACCCACAATCAGTCTAAGCAGCGTCGGCCCAATGGATAACTGCAAATTAAGACAACCTGCCTGTCCTTGCTGGAAGGCTTTCAGCCTCTTCTTAAAACGCGAAGGCAAGACGAAATCACAGCCGCGGGCCAGCAAAGCCAGTTCCTTCCTCAGGTCTGGGTCTTGCCGCAGAGATAGCTCCTTCATCCTCATGCTGCCGCTGGCTTACAGAGCAAGCAGAGCGGACAGCCAGACGGCTTACAGTCAACACGGCAGGGTCGCAGATTATCTTCCTGTGCAACTGGACTGTCCCACCACAGGACACTCCTTTGCCTGCCTTCAGCACAGCACAAGCCCTCTTAATGGCAAGCAGCAGCTGCTCCTCTTAGCCCTGCACCAGCCCCAGCATGCAGTCCGGCTGGCTGTCCCATACATCCAGCACAGGCTGGCTGAGGTCACACACACAGCACTATCTTGCAAAGTCACCAGGGAGATTGAAGCTGTTTGTGTCTATGCGTGAGTCAGAGAGCATGTATGGGTGTGTGTGGTGTGTGTGTAGGGAGAGTGTGGAGGGGGTGGATCTGCCCTTTCCAATATGCATTCCACGGCTCTCATAGAAGGTTATGCAAAGAGACGAACCTGTTTGAAAGCTCTGTGATAACAAGATCCTTTTCACTATTGAGGGATGCTCCAGAAAGCAAGATTACAGCACATGACAATTTGCTGCTGTTGCCCCATCACAGAGGCTTAAAGCTGTCCCTTTAGAGCGGTTCTGTTTTTAGCTCAACACATGTAGCCCACAAGTGCCCATTTCCATGTTTCTCTGGACAACAGTATACAAAAAACCTGAAGACTTTCACTCCATCCGCATGAAAGTCTTACAAAAGTTAAGGCAATTCTAAATAAAGACACTTACTGGTCAGTTCTTATCAAATCAAATGTTAAACAATGGCCATGGAATTTGAAGAGCGATCTCTGAGAGGTAAAATAATAATATTAATAATAATATATCATATGCACATGTATCACCTCCTGTGGACTTTGTTTATTTTGCTTTCCAAGGCTTCAGCTTCTAGCCATTCCATACCTTATTATAGATGACAAGTCTTAGCCAGTGTTACGGTTGTCGGGAGGTGTTGAATTCAAAGAATGATGGCTAAAGCAGTCTAGGACTATTAAAAGACCCAACATGTACTGTTTGGGCAACCCCAAGAAACAAGATCTTGAGAAACAAGTGTATCTTTAGTCCTCACAAACATACATACACAGACTGACAGCAATTACATCAATTCTCTGTAACCAAGCTGATCCAAAGAAACCCAGCCACAGGATCTGGGGGCTAGGTGTCTCTGAAAAGCCTTTTTTTGTGGACATTATTGTTCTCAACACAAACTTAATTAACAGATATGGGCTTCAGTGACAAGAGAGCTGCCACATGAAGACTAAATGTTCACACTCCTACCAAACCGGTACAAAAATAAAGCCCTGCCTGGCTTAAATGATAAGTATTTTTAGATACCAGATCACAGAGTCCACATTCTTCCACGTATTTCAGCTGTTTTCTAGTTCCTGTTGTCCTCCAGTAGCAGGATACTGCACACATCTGATAAGTGAACTATGCTTTTACTACCTGATTTCCATGTTATCCACGTGCATTAGTTATTTACAGCAGGGTATAGCATACAGGGGCCAAAGTATAGTAAGGTCTGTTTTTCTGCTGGCTGTGTGTGGACAATATCTCCCAACACTTCTCTTCACCAGCTCTGCATGCTAGTCTATGTAAAAACAACTCTCCTCTGTTCAACTAAGCTGGCACTAAAAGAACAAGTCAAGGATCTGTCCGTGCAAGAGGAGGCAGCTGTCTGTGCCCATAGTGCCAATTTCCAAACAAAGCTTTGTGTCCAGTCACAGAAACAACTGCACAAAGACACTGATCAGCAAAGCAAAAATGGATGCCCTAACAAACATAGTAGTAGTTGCCTTATTAGTTGCTCAGGGGCTGCAGCTCCTTTGGGAAAAACATTCATTTTATCTTTATTTGCTGAAGCCTGAAGCACAAAGTCCATGTCATTCACGTCTTTGGTAGCAGACCACAGTAAGCAGTTGTCATTGCTAACTTGCAGTAGAAGATCAGGCTGTGAAAATCAGTCGTCGTATTTCTGAACTGCCATTTTAGCCCACTATTAACACCAACAACATCCTTACAGACAGCATGAAGGCAGGGAAACAAGGGCCGTATCAAGATAAATGCTCACTCCCACAACAGTCACCAAGAAGGACACTACAGAGCCAAGACCCAAATTCACATTTGCCCTTGCTTAAAATCAAGCACATGGAATTAATCAAGGTATCTGCATAGCTGGGCTGATGCAGTAGCTCTTATAAGGGTCTTACAAAAAGAAACAGTTTGCTGGTGCAGCTCGTGGGTACAGTATGTAGCAGCTAAATCTTTAATGTAATTGTTTGCGTTAACCAATGTTTATTCCACTTGGCAAATGCCTTTTTTTTTTAATACATAGAAGCCATTTCATTCTTGTGAGGAATTTGTCAATTTAAACATCATACTGTATTTCAACATACAGATATTCCACTATTACTAGAATTTAAAACAGAACCCATTCTGCCATAGCTTAAACAGAACCCCAAAAGTACAAAAAAAGTTACAACAAAATGCAGTAGACGGTTATACTCTAAGTGAGAAGCTTAGCAATAGTATGAAAGCATAATGCCATATGTAATTCCATAATCTGAGTTGCATAACACACAACTGCATGGCCAAAATAGCCACTGGCCAGCCCATGATGCAAGCAAAACTGAAAGTCACCTTACATTAACATTTCTTCACAGAAAAACAACTCTATCTTCTTAGTAATAGCTAAACCACAGAACATAAGATGAAACAGTTTATCTACAACATAGTGTTCCTGAAAAGACAGGAGAAGTTACATTGGGCTTGGGAAAAGAAATTGAGGTTTGTTTGTTTTATACTACTTTCAATCTGGTGCCTTTCTGTCATTGGGCAGTGGTGGCCTAGTGGTTAGGACGCTGCCTTTGGGACCTGAAGGTCACATGTTCGAGTTCCGGCCTGGGCACTACTAAGGTACCATTGAGCAACGTACAGTCCCACTACACGTCCCGGGCACTGTTGATACCTGCCCGCTGCTCCAAGTGTGCACGTGTGATGGGTTAAATGCAGAGGTCACATTTCGTTGTGGTGCTTGAGTTTGTTCACAATAACAAACAGTAACTTTAAATTTATGAAGGCACTGTTAAGGCTATTGCCAGATTTATACCAAAAGCAACATGGACACAGAGTTAAGCTTTAGCACTTACACCAGTAATGACACACAAAAAAAATTGTAACACAAAAAACATTCGGCTATTACTTCTGAAAATGTGCCCCGTTGCAGCAGGTCTTTGAGAGAGGCGTAAGCATCAGAAGTGGACTGGGCTTAATATCTGGCCTTATAGTAAATACAATTCTTAAAGAACAACTTACACCAGCAACAATGGTTTGCTTTCAGCAATTAGAAGATCAGAAGTTCATTACCAGACATCAACCATTTTAGGCCCAATATCTTTATAGGATCATTTAAGGTAGATGTATTATCTGAGGGCTGGTAGAAACTCACTAGAACCTACACATACTCTTAGAAATCATTAGTGTTTCTAATACCACACATGGTTGATGCAGTAGCTACAGTTCTGGAAGGCCACAACACTGCAACACTGCTTTAATACTCCAGATTCCATTAATGAAGGACTTGGTAATTAGCTAACAAGTTGAACCAAGTGTGTTACACAGCATGAAAACACTAAACTCAGTGCTGTGGCCCTGTAGGACTGCAATTTCAGAGTCCTGATAACTTTACTGTTTAATTTTACATTAACTTAATGACTAGTAGGCTAAAGGCATGGAATAGTGGATTATAATTGAGCTTTAGTTAAACTGTGTGCCTCTTGAACACTGAGCACATGGGCTTATGAGCAATAGACTGCACAGAAAGGAGTCGGAGCACCTTTTAGCACTAATTGTTATAGCACTGCAACCCATATATAAATGTATTCATCGCCTGCAGGCACCCGAGGGCTGTTAGTTTTATTGTATGTAAGTACTGCAGAACCCTGTGTATATTTTCCTCTTATTCCCTTATGGTTCTTTAAAAAATGGTTTTGGCTACTCAAATTTCCTGCCAGTGTTGTCAAACTAGAACACAAACATAAATTCTAAAAATTCTTAGATATTTTGTGGATTTGTTTTCACAACAGGATACAAACATCAACAATATTTTAATGTATGTTCCTTGAGAAACTGTATTTTAATATCTGTATTGTACAGATATTACTCGGTATATGTGAGACCAGCACACAGTTACGGCACAGCACCTACAAAATGAGAACCCAGTCTATTGAAGCCTATCTATTCAAACCCCCTTTCACACCGCCCGCCCCTTTGTGCAATAATCTAGGTCCAAATGTCTAACGACACCAGCTCATTGTCTTTTCTAAAATCGCTTTCTTTCTTTGTTGCAGTAACAAAGTCTCTAGTTTTCTGTGAAGGCTTTACAATAAATACTGGAACACTGCTGCGAGTATTTGATTGCATTTGGCCACTAGAGCATTAGTATGGTCATTTTTTTTTTAGACGGTTATTGAACAGTGTAACGCATTTGGAGGAGAATGCCAAAGTCAATTCTGTTACATCAGCTAGTCAATGTGGGCACTGAGTAGCATTGAGCTTGAGTGATAGGGGAAAGCAGGGCATTCCTACCTACCCAAAGAGAACAGAGGTCATGTATGGCTGCGGCATCACTGTGGATCAAACTTGAGACCTTCAGATGAGAGCACAACGCCAGAGTAGCACCACTCAGGAGCCCAGTGACATACTCTTAAAGACACAAATAAATGAGTTTTAATGTAAAAGGTGGTGTATCGGTTTGTAGTATTTGTAAAAAGAACAGCAGTGTACATACATAGAAAACATTATGTCTCTAATAAAGGCTGCAGTAAGCAGATAAATCATTGCTATTTTTGTATGTGTAAAACCTGCTCCTAACAATGTATATAATGAAAAACAAAGAAAAATTTTCAACATTTGTAATGAGTTTTGAAATTAAGCCATTCAAATATTTTCCAATTAAGTTTATTCAGTCCACTCATACAGCTGTAACAAAATGTTCTGCTTTTGAAAGTGGAAAAGTATTAATTTTTTTATTTAAGGAAAAAAGAAATGCAATTAATTGTGAATGGTTGGGAAAACAATTAAAATAAGAATTGATATTGCCGGTTATAAAACTATTTAACTGGTATTGGCCAATCATTTTTATATGAGCCCTACTCTAAGAGAGAGAGAGAGGGCAGTCTTTGAAAATCGCAAAGATCAAATTCCTTCAATTAACAATATCTACCTACAGTTTGTTCACACTGTATTACATTAAAGACAGTTCAACAAACCATACAGTAAACAGCAGCCAATTTCAGAGTAGTTAATTCCTGCACAAGGTAACCAAGTCTATCTTTGTCTGTGTCTTGTGTCAAAGTTGGACCAGCTGTTCCAAGCAGCATCATCATGACGCTAACTGAATTTCTAACTAATCCTTTGAAGAATGCATTTGTATTCTAGAATTCCTGTGCCCTCCTAAAATAGACCATTACTTGATACAGGATCAGAATGCCTTTAATACAGTGTGACAAGTTGTGGGCACATGCTGTTGACGTCACGGCAGAAAACATTGACAGTTGTTCCACAGCCCGAACAGTGTCTGGGATCACTAAAGTGGCAGGGAATGATTGGTCACAGAATCAAAGCCTCTTTGCATCTGCCAAAAGCCTTACTTTCTAAGAAATGAGGAATCACATTAAAGACTGGACAAAAAATGGCCACATTCATGACACGGACTCATTGCGAGCAGATGTGTTCCATAAAAATGGCCCATTATCTGAAATATCCCCAGACAAATCCATGCTACAATATCCTTCCTTTCATTCTCATATCCATTATGGCAATCTCTCCTCAAACTTTGAACAAAAACTGATGCGTTTTCATGGTGGTAGACTGTAAAAATAAAATAAATAAAAAAATAAAAAAAACACACCCCATTTCTGGAAACGCTGGGAAATTCTATAAAATGCAATAAATCTTATTTGTTAACTCTCCTGAAAATGTATTTAACTGACAAAATAAAAAAAAAATTATTTCCAATGTTTTGGCTGAATAATTTGACCATATTTTGTAAATATAACACATGTGAAATTAGATACCTGGCACATGCGAATGTTTACCACAGTGTTATATCACCTTTTCTTTAAATTATACGTTTTTATCATTTGGGAACGGAGGAAAATAACAATCATAATTGTTGCACATTTGCAGGTTGAATTTCGGCTCCATTCTTGCTTGATACAAAACTCAGCTGCTCTACAGGCAGGGAACGCAGTTGTCGGATTCTCATCTTCATGATGCGACAAGACATTTTCCATAGGAGACAGGCCAGTCAAGCACACTCACTCTGCATCCACAAAGCTACACTATTGAGGTGCATGCAGAATAAGCCTGGCATTGTCTTACTGAAATATCCAGGGACTTCCTGGGAAAGGGGGTCACCTTGACAGTAGCATATGTCTCTCTAAAATGCCAATATACACCACGGCATCAATGGTGTCACATTCACACATTCTAAAGCAACCAATTTCATGGCACTGATGAACCCCCCACCCCCTCAACACCAGGGTTGGGTTCTGAACTTAGCAGTTTTAAGGGTAACAACAGAATTAATTGGTACTACCGAGTACAAATTCACAGCAAATCAATTCGTGCCACATTTTGGAAACAGATCATCTGGATTATAGGAAGAAAGAGATTGAGACCATGTGATGCCACTCCTGTGATGAGCTGAAAAAAGTCCAAAAAAAGTGGTACAGTTGGGTCCCAGTAATGTTTCTGATTAAACATTAATGGTACCCCCACCCTATTCAATACCATGACAGAAGTGGGTTTTTGCAGTTCGTTAATAAGAGCCTGAGTGCTTTCAGGAAAACCAGATGGCAAACTGAATAGTGGACTCATCTGATCATAGCACACACTTCCACTATCTTTTGGCCTATCTGAGATTAGCTTAGGCCCAGGGAACTCATGGGTGTGTTTGCATAAAATTGATGCAAGTCTCCCTCTTTGCATTATAGAGTTTCAGGCTGCATTTCTTGATGCAGCAGCAGACAATGACAAGTACTCCCAACTTCTAAAGGCTTAACTCTAAACTCTGGATTTCCTGAATGCTTTCACGTTATGTTCTGTATATGTTAAAAGGACAGACAAGGTTTATAATCTAGAAAATCTTTTTGAACTGATTGACAAGTTAAGCACAGATTGGTGATCTGCAACCCATTTTGCCTGCACAGACTTTTGGTAAATGCTCCTTCATGATTGTAACTAGAACATTCAATAAACTTCATTTTTATTTTGCCCCTGTCCCAACCATTTTTGACTCAAATTCTAAATTTTGCTTACATATAAAAATATCCTTAAAAAGGTCAGCCAAAATATCAAAAGCCATTCACAAAGGATCAAGAGAAATTACAAATAAGAGTTTTGTTTTTATTGCATTTTTTAAAAATGTCCCAACCTTTCTGCAAATGAGGTTTGTTCAATTAGGAAAAAAATGTCAGATTCAGTGGCTGTAGATTCACTCTGCTCCTCCCTGTTGAGGTGGCATAGGACCACACCTTTGTGTTGCTCTTAGCATAGCAAGGAACACTGGCTTGACATGAAACCGCCTTAAATTACCATGCAGTGCCCTTATGTTTGCAGAGGCTGTGGTTATATCATACCAAGTGTCTTGTCAGTGAGGTTGGTGCAGTTGGACAGGACATGGTCCATTACCGCATAAGACTCATCATAAGAGTTGTTAGGGTGTGTTGCATGAGAGGGACTGGCTTGGGAAAAGTGTGCAAATGCTTGCTTTGCCAACAAAGCTTTACATGTCACACCCTAGTAAGACAAGTTTACACAATATGAATCCCAGAACAAGATGTCAATGACAATTTAAAAGAGCAGTTTGGCAGAAATAAAAAAAATATAGAACCTAAACTCCATTCCCCACTAACACTAGCTGCAGCCAATCAGCTAGACATATCGTTAGTGTCCAAATTTCATTAGTAAAGAGCTGCAGCTACATGGCTAATGTTGCTAACAAACATTAGAAAATAAACCTTTCTTGTTTTTATAAAAACAACTCAAAACGTTTTTAGAGCTCACAGTAAGTTATATGGGGTCCTTAACCCCACTGACAATGGAGTGTGAGCTGACAGAAATTTTAGGGGTGTATTCACAAGAAAGATTTCGGTAACTTGATTAGATTTTCTAGTAATTTAATGTTTGTTAGCAACATTAGCTGTGCAGTTTCAGGTATACACTACACAATCACAATTTAGACAGTTATTGGCTGGCTGAGTACATTGTGGGTAAGTGAAAAATTGTATAAATAAATTTTGCACTGAATCATTCATTTAAGAGGAAGAATGCATTCTCAAACAAAATTATTCACAATTTGGGCAAGTGCATTAAAGGGTACTTAGCAACAAAATTTACCAATAACAATACAAATGAATTTGTTCCATCAATGCAAAACAACTTTCATTGTAGGTACAAGCATTTTTGGCCAAATCAACCTAACATTTCCCGATGGCAAAAGATGACAAGCTACAAAAAATGCACAATACATTCAAGCCATCGTAAAACCATCTATGTGGGTTTTAGTGGCATGCAAGACAAGCTATTTTTACATGAATCTGGGACAATAAACCTCATCTGTGAGTTGCCCTTTCACACATATATCACACTTAGATTTCCTGTGTTGGACACATTCACACAAACTGGAAATACTTGGTGTGATTTATGTGAGGGGTGGTGTCTGGGTAGAGTATACAGGAGGCAGGACATAATGTGCCACATAGCTGGTTGGTAATTTGGACATAAACAAAAGAGTTTCTTGTAGCTGAACTTGAATTTGTCTGATGATTTTGCCATTGGCCTTTACTGACAGACGTTCCACCAGTCTCACCGGTTTTCATTAAGATCTTCAGTCAAATGAATCTTCTTCATCCTCTAAAATAGTTGTCACAATATCAAATTTTCTCTACACAATAAACGTGGTCAAAAGGATTCACAATAACTACATTATTGTGATGTGCGCCACAGATACTTCCCACTGCAATGTAGCCCCAGAGATTTTGAGTCTCCAACAATGAACATTCTAATGTGTTCAGATTTTAAAGTAACAAAGTTATTGCAAACTCAATATTACAGCCGATATTTCATCACCTTTACCCTCAGAGCTTTTTTGGTTTACACTGTTTTACATTTGACACTTTACACCATCACACACAAATACACTTGGAAGCAAAATACAATGACAAATGCTATGGACATCTGTGCAACTGTTGACACATCAAAGCAATAACAGCAAGCAAGCCAGTCTTAGGCTAATATGTTAGACGAACATTCAGCCATTTTCATGGGGGTCCCTATAAATGTGTGCTATAAACCTGAAATAAAATAAAGCTTGTGTCAAAAACACCTAAAAGTCTTTCATGGATAGTGAGAAGCTTTAGATGCTTGTTGTTTCTGTACAGCCACTACACAGAAACAGTCAACACAAAAGAATTCTGGAAAAAAAAGCATGCAAACGCAAAACTCTTCAATGGGTTTAAAGGGTTAACGGACAGTGAAACGTAAAATCCTTATCAACACAAATGAGACCTTAAGGTCATTGATTACATTTATTTAAGGGAGCACTAGCTTTAAGGCACAATCTTGCCAACTACTATCAGAGAGTGAACCACAGTCATCGGCACAGGATTTTAATCATGACTGTATTATTGTATGTGGATCAACAATGTAATATAAGTATGTATTAATTTAAATATCACAGTAATTGTAAAACAGGTATATTGCAGCAACGCTAGTCTGATGTTTGTTTCCTTCTGGTTTCGCGGTCTCTGTGAATTCTCCAAAAAATGACACGCTCTATTCACACATAGTACACACAAACACCTCTGGAAAAGTTATACATTTGACTACATGTATGAACGAGGTTATACACACTCATAGCTTACTGCCATTGCTTGCATGTCAAAGTACCTTGAGATTGTAATTTTTTGGCTTGCAGCAAAATATTGTTTTAACAGATTGTTCACACTATAGTACAGCACAAAGCGGAGGCAGAAATTAGTGATTTCATTTCTAAACTGCAGAGGGAAGCCTCAGATCCTGCCAAAGACCTGCTATAAATAAATGACACCGGCCCTGCGAACATGACTAAAGGATTAATTAAGAAACATCCATGTCAAAAAGCCCCATTTGGGATAGGATTTGGCATAGCAGAAACCATGTAAACATGGATCCATTACATTTTGAACTATGAGAAATGAATCATTTGGCATTTCCAAAGATATTACATAGTAACCCCAAAGTGGACAAATATGCACTTCAGCTGACCAAGGATCATCGTCCACATGCTTACTGGAGAAAAGGTGAATGGACAATAAAACAATAGAAATCAATACAACAATATAAAATCATTCAAGACAACAATCAAACAATGCCTCCATGTGACAAAAGGTTAAAGTATCGCTGACAGTAAGCCTGTCCCAGACTGCATGAGGAGACACAGGAAAAAATGTTTTGGTGAAATTCCTCTTTTAATTTCAATATCCTAAACTTGTGTTTAGTATTCAGCTGCAGCGAGGCTCACTAAATGATCTCTACATGTCACCATGCTACTGATAGCCGCAGCTGTCTGCCCGACTCACTGACCCCACATTGCAGGCATTCACATCCAGGAATGTCTTTTTTCCTTTACTGCTGAAGGCAATCAGCCCAAATATGGATCTGTACTAAAGACATTCCAGTACAGAATATTAAGAGACAGCCTAATGCACAGGTTGAGAAGGATACTAAATCTTAATTATTATTAGCATAATACTCATCTCAGACTTCACTGATGTACTGCGACATTACTGAATACATTCATCTGAGCCCTGGACACAGATATCCCCACCTCATCACTGATCAGTACACAGTGGGAGAGCCATTATCATTCCAGGGATTGGTGGACTTAAAATGCTTCCACCTCCCATTCCATGGTCCAAGTCATTCTCCAAGGGAGCATGTGGAAAGTATTTCTTTACACAATGCAAAGGACTCCACAAAGCCAGCCCTACCAGAGAGCCTAACTATACGACCCAGAAGTCGACAGTCGTTCAGCATCCTCTTGTGGTAAAACAAGGGAACTCACACCCCCCCATAAGGAGGTTACGTATCTCCTTATTGCTCCCAGAAATTCATACACTCTGTCCCAGTTCCTGCATACTATAAAATTAGTGCATCTGCATCTGTATAATAACCAACAGATATGCACATTAAAAATACTGGATATCAGCCCTCAACTCTCACACTGGCACATGTCTTTTTGACCATAACAATAGCATTACATTATGGCGTTTCTGTTCAAATAGTCAGTGATCAGCTTTAGGCCTACCTTTTTTACACTGATGGATCGCCGCAGTGCCCTGCTGTTTGGTCCTGTTCTGTAACTGCTGCCACTCCCAGATGGCAGTGTGGCTGATGGGGGGCTACAGGGAGCACTGAGTGATGCAGAAGTCTTCACAGATACATTACTTTTTGAGGCAATGTTGTTGTTTTCAGTGAAAACAAGGGAGTCCTTCCCATTACAATCTCCGTGTCCAAACTCCAGATCATCTCCATTTTTGATCTTCCTGAGGTAGTCTTTCAGTATTACTTGAGTGCTTGGTTCACTCAACCAATTCAGGAAGAGCTCATCAACCTTCATCTTCAGGACTGGCTGCAAGGCTTGAGGGGAAGGCATTTTTGATTTGGTTTTCCCTGAAAAAGTCACCTAAAACAGCCTGAATACAGGGGAAACAAACATAGATTACATATCAGTTTCCCAGCACGGTCAATCGATGCTTGCTCTGGGCACATACTTGCACGCCAGTGTCATAGTTTACAATACTGCTGCAAAACTTTGTGTAGACGTCATACATGTTTGATTCATTTATATTACAATAAAACATTTTTAACCAGAATTTGTAGCCGACGACACTAAAATGATGCTTTCTTTCGCCGTAAACCCAGAACAACGTACACAGTTCCCTCCACATTTTCTCCTCCAGCCTAAAACGCAGTTAGACGCACATTTTCATCTGGCTACAAAGTTTAACACGTGTGTTTTAGCTCCAACTGTTCATGACATACACTGCAAAGTGTGAAGAGCAAGCAATCCAGCTAGCTAGCTCCCTGCTCCATTGCTAGCGCAGTTACAATGCTTGAAAGCTAGCTAGACAAGCTAACGAACTTTGTTTACAAACTTGAGCCTTGGTCTTTGACACCGAACATAAAAATGAAAGTGATGAAAACAGAGCTCTGGGCTTACGGTTATCTCGCTCAGTTAAATCTTTCCATGAACAGTAAAAGTGACATCCTCCTCCTTAAATGCCCTTAAGGCTAGCTGGGGCCTTAAAACTGATGCAAAGTTTGACATCCCATAGCAAGCCCACACGCTAGCTAGCTAGCCAAACACTGCTTCTGGCTTGTGACTTACGAATGATATACGTCCCCCTCAAAACTGTAACATGTGAATGCATCTAACTTATGATGTAGATATTAATATTTGCACTTACCCGCACTAGAAGTTTTCGTCCAAGCATCCCTCGCTCATTTCACCGGGGTTTACTTTGAATCAAACTCTCGTTTCCCCAAGTAACCGGGAAACCGTTTCTCGCGAGACTCGTCTGCTTTTCTATAGGGGTTGAGACGCGGTGGTGTCGGCGTGTCTTAGTTACTTCTATCATCAAGGGTGGTCAAGGGGAACGGCACCGAGTTCTCAAGAATCTTGGTGTAAAGACTTCTGAAGTGAAATGGTTAATCATAGAGAAACCTAGCGGGTTAGAATGCCTTACAGTGGAGGCGGTGATGGGGAGCGGGGGTCGCTATGTCGCCATTTGTCTAAGAACGGGAACTTAAACATACGGAAGTTTTAGTTATAATGTTGATGAATGGAAAAATAGTGATACAACCACTAATATTTTATATTTTGCCTTACAAAGCCCTGCATGTACGTTTATGCCATTGATAGTTTAAAAAAACTTACCGAAAAACAATGTAAAAAGCAGGGACCCGAGGCTCGTGACTGACTGCTCCAGAGTGCCACATTCTATGGTCATGGCTCTGTCCCAGTCTTTCCCAGCCAGTGCTGCCCTGTGGAGATCATTTAAACTATGTGCACGTGTGCAACTGAACACCTTTGTCTGTGAAAGGGTGCCCCAGATGTAACAGAGCATTATATATTACATTTATATCGTTTTTATCATTAAGTAACTGCTTCAGTTCCCTGCTTCATAAAACAAATGTTTGTTTGCCTCATTGCAGGCCTTCCCTCATCTCAAACTGGATCTACACTTTAAATAGAGGTTAAGCAAAGTCATTCTCCTTTTTTTTTAAAACTCCCTTCTCATGTTTTCCACTGGAAGGGCTGTACATGGAGTTTTCATCAAAACTACTTCTTCACCAACTCCTTTACAGACAGGGACATCGCTAGGTGTGACTATTTCTGCACAAGACTAGTGCTTACTAATGCTACTACTGTGCTGAATTAATGTAATCAATTGGACATGTTTTTTTTTTGCAATACAAAGGAAGAAAGTAAGAAAAATATTAAAATACATCAGCCCAATACAAGAGACATTTTACCAAACATTCCAGTAAACTGGTTTAGATGCATAAAACTAATAATGGATAATCAGGGGTATTTACCTGCAATTACCTAGTATTTTTGTCAGTGTTTTATTATACAGACAATATTTATTTTAATTAAATATTTTTGGAAATATATTAAATCACAAATGTAAAAGATTCTGTAAAAAAAATCCCAAAAGGAAAAATAATATAGAGTTGAAGAGATCAGTTGAGTTGTCAATATATTTAATAAGTCAGTAAAGTTATAGTTGATTAAATTATAATGCAATAATAATAATAATAATAATAATATAATAACAATAATAACATCAATACATGCAGTTTATTACCATTTTTAGTAAGATGTTTTCTTTGTAAATCATACTTTGGTCGGAATTATAGATTTGTAGTTTTGTAGATTCCAAAAAAACTTAATGTCTGTCAGTCTCAGATTTTAAGACAAATGTACAGTTGCATGCAAAGTGTGTGTGTGTGTGGTTGTGTCTGAGATATATAAGTATGTGTATATATAAGTATATTCTCTGTGGAGAATGTTTTATATTTTTGCTTGGAAAACATGTTATTTGACCAAGGATGTGTGCATTTGATTGTAGCTTCCTCATTAACAAAATTTGTCTTTAGGAGTTTAGGCTGTCAGTCATGTCTGAGCTCATCTTCAACCATTCTCACCCCTGATACATGATTCTATATATTAAATTCTATACGCATGCATCTGTTCATTATTGTGTTAATTTCATAACATCAAGGAGGGAGTTTGCCTTTTTTCTTTCTTAATAATCACTATGACAACGATCAGTTTTGAAACACTAGAACAATAGTGAAATATTTTCATGTATTCTGCGGCACGTTCCAAGATCTGTTATACACTGTAAACCACCCACACCCTCTGATTGTTAATAAAAGTACAAAGAATAAATCAAACCCAGTTCAGAAAACATTTAGATTCACAATTCGCGCAGCTAAACCGAGCCGCAGTGGGGAGAGACTCTTTTATAAGACACTTCAATTGCTCTCAGATGTTTGCACTCTCCATTTGAGATTACAGTTAGGAAGGGGGAACAATGCTTCTGCCTTCAGAGATCCTTTGAGATTTTTTCATGATATATCAATGTTAAACGTACAGAATGAAGCCATCATTAAAACTGCATTACCCAAATGCAATAGTTTCAAACAGCAAGAATGATTATGTACTGCTTCTTTGTGCAGCGTGCTTTGTGCAATGACAGTAGTGCTAAGAACAGTCTTCTCATAAGCAAAATAGTGTTGGAAATGCTGACCTGCAGGGGTCATGTTTTACTATAGCTCCACTGAAACAAAGAGAAACTTGTTTTTTTTTTTTGCAGTCTCGTTTTTACTGCTGTTTTACACCTTTCTGCATCTTCAGCTCTGGATTACAGCAAGTCCATCTCAGAGCTGGCTGAAGGAGAGAGAATGCTCAGAGTTCTTTGCCCTGTTTCAGACCCCATTCTGCAGAACCAAAAGATCAACTGTAACATGCAAGGTCCCTGTTCCCTCACTAACACTAATAGGTAACAGTGTTACAATGTACCATTCTGTTGCAGCACTACTCCTGTACTGATACATTTCCATGTTTAGCTCACAGGGGCAATTGATTTTGTCTTGCAACAAGACAGAGAAAAATAGGAACATCATTATATGCATATTCCTTGTATTGTTTTATTTAATCACACTGAATTATTGAGGTCAGGCAGCATGTCTTCAGTAATAACTAAAGAACAATGTGTTCGAGCTATTTATTTGATGATGTGTTATTAGCTGCATTTAAGGAAAGATAAACGGGTCCACTCTCAAGATTAAAAGGAGT
This sequence comes from Arnoldichthys spilopterus, assembly GCA_037974385.1. Lineage (NCBI taxonomy): Eukaryota > Metazoa > Chordata > Actinopteri > Characiformes > Lepidarchidae > Arnoldichthys > Arnoldichthys spilopterus. Next base: position 4,855,707 of record JBBPDA010000003.1, read on the forward strand.
GGACATTACATCAGAGCGCAAATTATTTCATGCATCAACTAAATTGCCCCCCCTAAATTGTGTGCCTACAAAAACGAGGTACCGACAAAAAATGCGTTTCATCTATTTATTGAGTAAGATTTCGATCTTGGCTGTAATGGCATGGGAAAAAAAAATTTGTGCTCAGCATCCCTTAAAATCTACAAAACGTCTGGCCGGACAAAGCCCCACTTTTGAGTCTTGTGCACATGTTTGCACGCCATGTGAGTGTGGAATTGTGGCCTGGCTAATTTTGTCCAAGTCCTAGCATTTCCATTGCCCGTCTCCCATTAAAAGGAGCTAAAAGAGGTTTATTCGTTATCACCCTGGGCCTCACCTTTGAAAACACATTGCAGCGTTCTTTCATTTTAGCTCGCCGAATTTCATCATTCATTTTACATTACATTATCTGAAGCTCTCTCACAGGGAGCTTTGCTTGCTGTCGAGGCGCCGCTGTTGCCTCAAGAACTGTTTGAATAATTCAGAAAAAAGCAGGAGAAGATTAGAAGGCATTAGACTTGACTGGGTGAGGAATCAGTCCTACAACTCCCATCACAGCCATCTGGGGAAGTGTGCACAGGCAGAGGGTGATGCTTCTGTATGTAATGCCTTTATTGTGCTCTGTAATATAGCACAGATTTGACTGCCAGGCTTAAACACACTTCTAGAAAATACAACCACTGCCAAATTACATCTATTTGTTCAATTATGCTACAATTGCATGCCGTATATACATATTTGTATTTTTACGCAGAGTTGTAGTAAGTACATTTAAGTTCACAGTGAACTGTAGCACACAAATCAGAGAAGTTAAAACAGAGCTAAAAGCAGGGCAGCGGCCAACTTATGAGTGCTGACGCAATGTATTACAGCCCTAATTACAGCAGTACTCCTGAGAAGTGATCAGTAATGAGCCCATAATGGTTTGTTAACAGTCACTCTCTAGGTTTGATTGATGTACTTTGTCAAAAATATACCCGCAACTTTGGTACAGTACCAACACAAACTTTTTTTTCCCCTTTTTTCATACCAGACATTTCACTGCTGTTACTAATTTAGTCCTTTGACCAGTGAACTGGTATAACAATCTGGTGTAAAAGTTGAACATTGTAGCTTGAACACAGTGTGTTGGACGTTTTTCTGCCAAACCACAGCATGGCTTGAACACAGCATGAGACAAATTGTCATCAGTGATACTTAAAAATGAGTTGTTAGACTAAATACTAATAGCAATCTTTTAATTTGGGTCAATTATGCTATTATTTTCAACACAGTCCTATTTGGACCTTGAAGTGAATCACGCACTGAAATGTAATATTTTTAATGAGCGTCGCAAGACAATGAAGTCTTATCAAAGACGGCTAACTGTGATGTTACGAATGAGGGAAACGCTCTCTTTATCTCTGCCAAAGAATGTCCCTTTAGACCACTGGAACAGCCTGATCTGATTTGGGAAAGTCTCTGCTGATCTAATACCAGCCTCAAATTGGTCTGCATATTAAAATTTGCCCGGACGTGGTTGTGCGTACAGTATCCCACGCATACCTCTGCTCAGCAATTCCAGTCAGGGCCAAAGTTCCGTCCTGGGATCTACATGTGGTAAAGGGGGTAAATTAATTCTTGGAGGTGCACGATTGCTGATGTATTCAAATGGATGAAAAAAGGGCATCGGCCCTACATTTGCCAAGAGAGGCCACTGGCACCGAGATCACATGGCCTAAAAGAGATGCCCTGTGTTTCCAGGCCGTGTACGGCTGCTGCCTTGCTTCAGAAACACAAAAGATCTGCTGCTCTCAGTAATGAGGCTGCATGTCGGTTTCATTCAAAGTGTAAAGCGTTTTCATGTGTAAACACAGTCCCATGGCAACAAACATGGCTGACCGTGTGGTCAGAACTAGACATAACAATTACTGAAGAAGAAAAAACACACACACAGATGTACACATACACATGCATAGCTCTACGATTCATCCCAGTCTGAGGGATTCGCCCTCCACTCCATCAACACAGCTTAGGCAAAGTTTTGTTTGATTTTTCCTTTTTTGGGGGGTGGCCAGGAAATCTCCTCTGTCTCCATGCCATCTTGTCATGTGAGAAAGCTGCTGCTTTATATGCGCTGAAAAGGACACACACTTTTCACATCAAGGGGAGGCCCATGCCTTGGCAGAGGCCCCTGGAAAAAGGATGAAAACGAGCCACCTAGTCGGACAGAATCAATGAAAAGCAATTACATTAGCAGCCCGGGGAGCAGACTACCTGTGCAGCATGGAGACAAGCAGCCCTGATCCACCTCCTCTCACCACAGCGACTACCAAAGAAGCCACATACACAGATTGATCTGAAACACTGCATACCTTCATGATCAAGAGGCATACAGGCATGTGTGTGCTTTTCTTACTTGCTGAAGTAACATCTATTGTCATTAGTATTGTTAACCACTTTTAAAGTATGGTGTTCCTTTTAGCTAAAGGCGCTGTGGACTGGAAAATGTGTGTGAATTTAAATATGATTGTAGTTTTGCCACAGATTTTGTTCGTTTTTGTCATATTTTACACAAATGTTTATGTAGTGCATGGCTGCAATTCAATTATATGATACACATAGCAAAAAAGCTCATGTAAAATGCTCAACCACAAAAACATCTGGGTTTTTTATCAATTTTTGTTAGACAATAGAGTTTAAATTAATACAGGGGAGCAACATAAGGCATAGATTTGTAATTTAGCCTCATATGCAAATAATACTGAAAAACTGAGGCACAAGCTCCGAACTTCAGTCAGATCTAGACTGCAACCACACACTTTTCCCTCTAGATGTCAGTACATCCTGCTTGTACCTCGCAGTAACACACTGAATTATTGGCAGGCATTTGCAATGGGAGACAGAGCAAAAGATTCTTAGTTAATAATGCTTTGAGACACCAAGGTTATGAAAACAAACCAACAAAGAAATTGCACCTGACAAAATGTTTTGATGTTTGAATTAGCTGCTGATCCTATAAAGATTCCTTTGAACGGAGGATTAAAATGGCTATTGTCAAAGGAGTCACGTACACCCACTTGAGGGTGAAAGTGCATCAAAATAGTCTTAAAAATAAACTTATGTGAAAGGATAATTGCAGTGTATATTGTAAAAATTCTGAAAATTTCTCTGGGTCAAATAACCTGCCTGACAACATAGTTTCAGCTGAGCGGAGTTACTGCAAATCCATCTCAAACAATAAGGGAATGTGCGTCTCCATGCTCGTTATCAACAAGACAAGGTTACTGCCTGTCTGCAGGTCCTCAAATGAAAATACATAGTACCCTTGGAGCCAGCAGCACTGCTGCACCGAACAAAAGCACAACGCTGAAGCTCTCCTCCATCCCGGTGCTGTAATATTCGGCTCACGCTTAATTGGTTTATCGTTGTTTCACAAGGTGTTTGATCTGGTGTCATTCATTTAGGGGTGCAATTTGCTTATGTCTCAAGTTACAAAGAAGATTACGTGTAATATGATATAATCACAGGTTTAATTTAAACACACTGTACATCTTCAGCGTTTATGAGCTGGTTTCCTGGAGTGTACCCTAGGAACGAAATGTAACATCAGTGATGATTTTACCATTGAACAGCTTTCAGTAAAATAGCCCTGTTTGTTGAAACCTGATCCAGCAAGCTTTCTAGTTCTGTTATTGTCAACATGTCTGAAAAGCATGTGTGCTTTTGTATGTGTGTGAGAGTCCGTCCATCATCCAGGAGTCCACGGACCAAGCGGTCAGGCTCTTCGATGCTGCCTTTTATTATGATGTCAGCGCGCCGCTTAAATAGCATTCAATATCTCCAGGGCGGCAGTTAGTGGAACGTCAATAAAATAATATGCAGCAACACTAAATGTCCATTGCTCATACTCACCCAGTTCATTTGCCCATTGATTTATTGATAAGCCACTGTTTAATGCAATTAAAGGGAAGTGATTAAGGGTGCTGAAAAACAGGTTGTTTGTGAGTTGTTGGCTTGCCCTGGAAGCATTCAGGCCTTGGGTGCAGCACTGCTCCCCTCCTGCCCTTCTCCTCCACCTTTCCTCAGCCTGATTATGATGTGAACTGACCAAACCATATCATTGCAACAGCCCGTCAAACACGACACATCTCTGGATCTCCACACGGTCAGCATCACGCTGTGTACAAGTTCATAAACATGCGCATCCCGGCTTTACTCACATGTAGTCATAAAAGGGTAATATATGGCAACTTGTTTACTGTGAAATGAAATATTGCCACTATTTTTTTGCAATACCATTCATAAAAATCTACAGCTATAATCAGGTTTGATCACTGTCACTCAAATGATGTTTTGTTGGGAAAAAGTCCACATCCTGAATATGGAATTGTTCTCCACATTTGCTAGATTTAACATTTTTAATTAAATATTTAAACTCATTACATATAAAATGTGTTGTAATGTTGACAAAGGACACATGTCTTATTTCCCCCTCAAAATATGAAATGCCAGCATACATTAAAATATTCAGATGTTGCTTGGGAAATCAACAAAACGTAAAGTGACCAGGGGTGCCCAAACTTTTGCATTAGTTAGACATTCACTAACAATAACACAGTACACAAAATGAGGTAATTCCTAGTCCTGACCTATTTAACCCTTGATAACATCATGTGGAAGCCTGCTGTGCTAATGCAGTACAGAACAGTTGGCCACTATGGGAGGGGGCTACATACACAAATAAATACACTATAAAGGATGAGTGAAGACACTGCCTGAAGATCTTTTTCAAGGTCATTTACATACATATACTGCCACTTGTAAGGCATCTTCAGAATCTACAAATATAAAGCTTGTAATTTGTTATAAGGTGGTGATATTGTTTCATACAGTTTTTAGCATTATTCAAAAGTGCAAAAGCATGTCTTTAAAATAAAATAGCACTGTTCAGTTTCTCCCACTCTTTTTTTATCCTATGCCCAGCTGTGACGCATTTTGTTTTAAGCTGGAATTAAAAACCGAAAAGAAAAAAACATCCTGCAATGACAAAAAGTGAAATTGCTGGCTACACCCAGTGCTGGTCTACAGGGGTTTGAACCATGGAGGTGTTCATGTGTCAGTGTGTTGGATGGAAGAGATTTGAGAGCAGTGTAATAGGCTGCATTGTGGCTTTCTCTTCTTCGTCTCCACAAACCCCTCCTTGCTTTTTAATTCATGCAAAATGGAAGGAAAACCTTCTTAGCAATATGCAGATTCTTATGCAAAGCAGCGTTACCTATGGTGCACGGACTGCGGCGTTCAGCTTTGATCTGTGTTTCTGACACTCTCCAACTCTAAAGAAGAAAAGAACTTAAAAACTGTAAAGGCCCTTAATTGAAGTTAACATAAAAGCAGATACATGGTGTTAATTGGTCTACTCTAAGAATAATTCAGGCCTTGGAGACTACTGTCCCTTACCGGCCCCCCTGCCAAAGTGTCAAGATTTACATCTTTAATTCAAGATTTCCCCGTATTAATTACCTCTCAGCAAGATGCGAATCACTTCATTTTAAAGTATAATAAATACCATTTTTTTTCCAGACCATGAATATCAATTTCCTTCGGTGTGTTGAGGCACACCATTCTTGTTCTTTCAGACATCAACAAAAACCTTCATTTCAGATTCAGCCTTCTTAGGCACAAGCCTTTAAAATACGCTGTATAAAGAGAGTTAATATTGGTGCATTGTGCACTTAGCACTTCAAGTTAAAGTGAGGAATTCCTTCGTAAATAAGGATAGTGAATAAATTTTATATTCATGAAAATTAAAATTTGTTAATTCTTAATTGAGATCTTGCCCGTTTCATAAGAACGCTTTATAAGACCTGTCTTAACTATGTAACCAATCCAAGCCTTAAACTTAATAATAAATAATATAAATAAATAAAACAATGCTAAAATCCTTACACAGCAAATCAAATCAAATTGTAACCAATCACCTTCTTTTTTTTAGAAATCACCCAATAAGTCACTTCATAATGTGAAGGCCCAAACGAATGTGTAATGGGCTTTAGTGTGTTTACCATGTCAGTGCTTGAAACAATCTATTCCTCCAGTTGGGGTGAGACCATTTTGAATTCTGCTTTAGCACCCCAAGACCAGCAAGCGCTACTCTGGTGTGGCGCTGGTTGGGCCCAAATGTGTTTTGCTGAGAAGTAAAGCAATTTCAACACTCCACCCCCTGGGTGACCTTTCATTATCCCGGGCTGCTTGGCTGGCTCCTCCAGCCCGGGACGCGTGGATCCCCACTGAAGATGATAGATGGGACAGTGGGGACCGCTGGACAACACAAGCATTTAGGAAGGCTGTGCAACACACATTACCACTAATACCCCACAACGCAAGCACTTATCTCACATGGTTAACCGAGCTCAAAATACGACCCCCGCCCCACAGCCCCCCGAGTAGGAATCCAGTGAAAGTAAGCAAGTGTGCCTCTGTCTAGCTCCTCTCCTCCTCTGTGGAGTTCTCTGCAGAGATTGAAACATCAGCTCTGATTTGGTGCTGCCTCTGTGAAGCAGCACTACAACATGGATTAATGTATGCAGTAGATTAAGCAACAATAGGCTGTTTATGTAAACACAGTTCAGATGAGCGCAGTGGCTTTATACCTCCATTTTATTACTACTATTATTATTGTTTTGACGTGATTTTATTTTGAGGTTTTGCGGTAATTTATTGGCTCAAAGTGCCTGATCCAGTGTTAAAAATGACTTCATATGGAAACCTGCAGGGACAAATTAATTAAAGAAAAAAAAAAGAGAGAGAGAGAAAGAGAGAGAATCTAATTAACATTCCGCCATGGCTTAAAAGTTGAATATTATTAGAGCTGCAACCGTCAGCCTGATGAAAAGAGCAACATGACAGTGAAATTTAAATTCAAAGAGCGGCAGATAATGTACACACAGATCAAAAGAATAAACAGCGGGGGGAGAGAGAGAGAAAGAGAGAGAGAGAGAGAGAGAGAGAGGGGAGAGAGGGAGAGAAATAATGGCAAGAAGTTTAATTTCCCCGCAAGAATGACTACAAAAGCTTGTGGAGAAAGTGCTCTCACAAACAACACAGTCGTCAGCGAAGAGCTCTAATACTGCCAATTAAGAGGTGTCACAGGCTGCCACAGGAGAACATGCTCTCGCGTGGCCTACATTCACCACATCACTGGCCTGCCTGCTTTGAACGCAATTGGAAAACAAACCAATGTGCTCGCATTTTGGTTGGAGAGAAAATGCGCAATTAAAGAATAGTCGAAGCCACCTTTTTTTTTTCCTCTCCCTATCTCTCTCTCTCTCCCCTTCACCTTGAGTTTGCGCTTGCCCCCACGGCTAATCTGCTACGTGTTGAGCCCGCTAGTCAGTCCTGGTGGTGTACATTTAAAGCATATTAGCATTTGTCCCTGCAGTGCGTCTGGGTGCCAAAAAGGCTGTAATTATTATTCATTAGTATTCATTAGTTGCAGGTCCTGGCCGGTGTGGAACTCATGTTGAATCAGCTGCAGTGCTGGATTTCTGATGAGGCCGCCGATGTGCAGGTCAGGGAGGAGGCTTTAATTAGGCCTACTAGTCACAAGTTATTTTCCAGCGTCTCTGTACGGGCTGTTAAGAGCAGCATGCCGCTGCACGGCCTGCCGCCAGGGTGAGAGAGAAGACCCAGCGCATCCTCTGTCTATCTCGTCCACTTCCCTGGCCTGTCTCTCTGGGTTTTGGGAATGGGCATAGTAGCGAACATGATCTGTACCGGAGCCTGTTAGTTCTGCAGGCTACATTCATTATGCTCATGGCCAGATGAAGAGGCTCAGACTGTTCCACTCCCTTTTCACGTTCTCGACATTCAGAACCATGTCCTTTCTTTCATCTGTTTTCCATATGCAATTAGGTATAAGACAAGTCACCTTACTGTGCCTGTGCATGGACACGAAATGCATGTGTTTTATAGAACAACCTCTTAAAATCACCAACTCTGCCCGAGAGGGTGAACATGGCCTTCAGCTGGAAGCTGGAATTCAGCGGGTGCCACTGAGAGTCGTGGCTTGACCATAAAGGAGCTCGGCTTGTGTCTTTGTTGTTTTTTATCAAACCTCTTAACAAAACAAAGCCATCCTGTTGGTTCAGAAGCACATCATTAGCCATGCACTAGAGCTCCTCTTTTGGCAGGGAACCAGAAGTGGTTGGCTCTGGCTTCATTGAAACAATGCAGTGCAACTGCAGATCTCACTAGACTTTATAAGCGAGCCTTCAGATAAACAGTCAGCAAAATAATTTCACTTGAATGCAACAAAGCGACTAAAGCAGTTTGCACCATGTACATATTTCCTTTGTCTGTTGGCCATGGCAGATATAAAGGATTAAAATAAAAACATTTCACTACAGTTACTATAACTATCAGCCTTCATTTCGGATTAACTGTTAGATTGTTATAGAATCAGCTTTATTGAAAATGCAACTACACCAAGTGCCTTCAGGGTATATGGAAACTAAGTCTGATACAAAACAGCAATCACTGTTCCTATCAATTAGCAACCAGCCATGTTCACTACTACAGGGGTAATGAGATCATCATGTAGCTCTCTATAAGTCATCAAATTAAACCGCTCCAGTGTAATGAGCAGCCCTGGAACACGTCCTTTTGCACTTGACCAGCTGGACAGCACGGTCCTGTAGACAGACGAGGCACAAATAAACTACAAAGAGATTTCAAACGTGTTTTTTGAATTCGGATATGGCTCCTGTTACAGAAATGATTGCTGCTCAGTTGTTTATTGTTGAGGTTTTATTGTGATGTTTAAGGTATTCACAATGGAGCAGAAATAATGAGGAAGGAGTGGGTGGGTTAAATATGAGGGTGAACTTGGATTATTCCATCCCCCTTCACCGGCAGAGAACCAGAAAACCCTACAAATGATAATTATTATAGTGTGTGTGTGTGTGTGTGTGTGTGTGTGTGTGTGTGTGTGTGTGTGTGTGTGGGTAGGCGGATTGTTAACAAGAGCTGAATCTTCCAGCCTGGTTTGTGCTGCTCAGCTAATTGTGTAATTGTTAGCATGACTGAGCGAGCTTCTCCCAGGCACGCCAGTGGCTTTGGAAAGGACCAAAGTATAACTGAATTAATCTAATCAGAAAATAATTATGCTCGCCCCAAAGAGAGCTGGCTTCGATTTATCAAGGCCTCTCAGCCAAATAGGCAGTGCAGAGGACCCTCTCAAGCCTCTGAGGGTGCCATGCCATCCTTCAGTGCAGAGGGGGTCTCTTGTCTGTGCTGTTGTGTCATGCAGAAGTTGTCATTGGTGAATAGTAATGGGCTACATTACTACTACTTCTAATCAAAGTAAGAAACCTCTGAACCACTGACAGGTGGTAATAATCTAATGGCAAAATATGTTGTACATGTAAACTAGCGCTCAGAAGTGTAATCAGGATGTATTATGTTGATATGAATGTATATTCAACAATAACTTTAACATGTAGGAATACTTAAGATGTCAATGGGCATTTCTAGATTTGTATTTTTGCGAACAATAAGAAGTTATGAAATGAAAAACCAGTTTAGTGTTTTTATATATTTTTACATTTTGTGTGATCCGCCTCTGATTAATTCTAGTGATTGTTTAGATTGTTGCATTGGACACTTCTAACATAGATTTTTTTAAGTTTTCAGATTCTAAGTTTCCTAAAAATTTTTAAAACCTGACTAATGTAGAATATAAAAATATTAGAATAACTTTTTACATTTTCCTGCAGCCAAATGGCCTTTGTTTTCTTGAAAATAAAAATAAAAGATTCCAAACTTTTGATGATCTTGTGTGTAGCTTATACTCATTTGACAACATTAACAGTGACCTCCCTGCTGCTTCAAAAGGCAACTATAGCTGCAAAACTGCACACTTAAAGCTACTAAATGCTTTAGTATTAACAGTTAACTTAGTAAAGAATGTGCACTGGGTTACACTGAGTTACACATACATCAGCAAATTAAAGGAAATGACTGGGCTCTTTATTCACAGTTTTTTAAAATGCAGATAAAAAAGACACAAAACATGCACGTAGAATGTTTTTGAACTAAAAGTGCCTGGATAAGCCAGTGTTAGATAATCAAATTGTATCAGCAGCTATATTATGTAAAGCTAATTTAAAGTAATATTAACATTAGCTAAGTGACCTTAACATTTTTCTGTAATGTTATGTAGATATACATCTCACGTCATTAAAAACACACTTTTCCAAAAGCACCTTTGCACCAACTCAGATTGTATTGATTGTTGATATTTCATGTGATCTCATTGATGAATAATAAATTAAGTGGCCTTCACATGGCCTGTAAATGTGAAGAGCTGTATCATAAAGGGGTATTTTGCATCAGGAGGAAGGGCAATGCAATGTGGTTTTGCTAGTTTTATTCCAATGCATTCCTCATTTTTATGCCATGCACACATTTTCAAAAAAACAGATGATTTTGTGTATGTTTCCTGTTCATAGGAGTGGTGCTTTTACATGAAGTCTGGCTGGGGATACTGTTGGTGCTTTGCTACTATAAGGCATTGAAATGACATTGTGCTTTTTACCAACAAAAACCACATCTAAAGTCAGTAGCATATTTAAGTGCTACATTTAGAAATGTGTGGGTGCTAACCATGCTTGTTACGTACACAGATACACACTCAAAGATTGGCCTATTGCATGAAAAACCCAAAACACACCTCTGAATAATTAAGACAGGGGAGGGAATAAATCATTTTGCCTTGTGCTTTGGCATAATATGGTTTTACTACTGTCGAAATGGATTTGGACATGCCCATAAATATTAGTTGCACCTTGCGTTTTATGCTTTGTGTCAAAACAGAGCCCACAATGTTTGCCTATAAAATATATAAAATATAAAATATACTAAGAAGGTTTAATATGTTACTATATTGACTTTTACTCTTAACATTTTTATAATAAAATTAAATGCAATGTTACCAATGAGAAATACTTTTTTTTCAATGTAGCTGCTACATACTTCAAATAAATAGAACTAATACCCATGAGAATATTTTAGTAACTAGTGTTAGTAATGTGACATGGTAAGCTTTAGCACTTTTTTTAGCTTATTAACCAGTTTCATATAGCTCATTAATGTATGATGCATTGAGACAGAGTAACCTACTTAATGTTAAGTCATTTTTCCAAGAAACCACTCATATTTAATATATTATACTTGGAATAAATATAACTAACACAGCAGTTACAGCTGAGAATATTCCAGTAGCTCACATTATTAATGTAAGATTTTCACTTTTTATAAATGCTAGCTGATTGTAGCAAGTCACAAAGTGTGAACTGGCCATCCTGACAGAATAGTTGACCATGTTCTCATGGTTTTTCAGCACTCCTGGGTGGATAAAAAGCTACTGTTTACAAACAATTCTGCTGCTTTAGAGACTAGATATCAGCTGAAGGTAACTTTGTGGTTATGTGGAATGATAAGTCACACTTGTATATTTTATTAAATGTTAATGTTCATGAGCCCACTATCAGACAAACACTGAACAGCAGTGGTGTATATTACAGGGTAGCAAGGAGAAAACCTCTGTTATCCCCCAAAATACAGAACCAAAACCTTATCCCATCTGTGAAACATGGTGGTGGGAGTGTTCTGGATTGGGCTTGTTTTGCTGCGTCAGAGTCTGGACAGCTTGCCAGATTTGATGGAACAAGGAATTCTGAACTAAAACAGAATTCTGACAGAAAAATCTGTTTGTGAACTAAATCTTATGAGACAGTGGTTGATGCAGCAAGACATTGATCCTAAACACACACAAGTCGTTTCTACCAAAGAATGTTTAAAGAAGAATAAAATAAACATCTGGAATGGCGAAGTCAAAGTCAAATGACCTTAATCAAATTAAAATGTTGTGGAAAGACCTAAGCAAGTGGTTCATGTGAGGAAACCCACCAACATCCAAGAGTTGAAGCTGCTCTGTGAGAGTATGATTCACTTACCTTTACCACATGCAGATGTTATTAAATCTTCTATTTTTTTATAAATACATGAACAAATACAATTATTTTTGTTTTATTTGTTTGACTAGAATTCTTTCATCAACGTTTAGGCCTTGAAAATCAGATTATGTTTAAGGTTGCATTAAAATAAAAATATAGAACATTTTAGATTGCTGTAGGTTCAAACCCAGTGGCTTTCCTCTTCAAGTTAAGTCATTTACTCGCTCTGGGTCAACGGCACTTTGAAAATGTAAAAAAGAGTTGTTTGAAGCAGCAATTTGTTCCTTGATAATTACGTAGATGATTGGTTCAGTTCTTGTTAATTAATTTCTTTCCAATAACTCTTATTGCTAATGGTTTGTTTTTGTTTTGGCAAGGGTTTCTCTCAAAGTTTCTATGTTCTAAAGTTGTTTACTAATGTCACACTTGGCTTTCTCACTATGGGCTTGGGAGTAAATGTTTTTTATGTTTATTATGTTTGCATTCCAGAATAATATATTTTATTTAAAAAAGCAAGCACAAAAAGTTGTTCTTTCATGATATTTGCCTTTTTGTTTGTACATAAGATATTTTGTCAGTGAGAAGTGTGAAGAACCTTTTAGAAGTTTAAAGAACCTCTGCATAATGTAAATGTCGTATATCAAATGGAAAAGGTCTTTCCAGGAACTGTACATGCAAGTCAAGAACCATTTAGGAACCTTAATTTTTAAGAGCACACACTTAATGTTATTAGCCTCAGGTCTGTGGACAACAGTTAGGAACATGCAGAGCAATGTGTCTCCCTCAGCTCTTTCTTGCCCAGTATCCCATCGGATTGTGACACGACTCTCACCATTATGGGCTCCCAAACTGCATGTGAATGGATGACATCCCCCCCGCGTCTTGGGCACACACATCGTGCTTTGGATTTATGACACAGCCATATAGGTGCACTTGACAGCTTTCAGATTGGAGCAAAGAAGAAGAGAACTTTTTATTTTTTTTTAAGTGAGATGGGTTAGCCGGGTAAATCTATCAAGGGGTCCGTCCTGAGAGAGAGAGAGGAGGGAGAGTGGGGGCTTTGAGGAGCCCCGCTGAGCAGCAAGCTTCCATGCTGCGCACATCCTCAACTCCCTGACAGTTGTGCTCAGCCTTCACTGTAATAATGAATAAAAGGAAACTCCCTGTAGATTACATATCTTCCATGTTTTGACATTGACCTTAATACATAATTTAACCACAAAGCTTGAAGAGTGGGTAACAAGATGAGAAAAGACCAGAGGAAAAGTGGCAAACAGGGGCAGTGCTAAGTCACCAATCAGAATCCCAGCAATCCACAGTCATCTGAGCAATTTCAATGATGGAAAAATAGGACTGGGGGGGTGGGGGTGGGGGTGGGGGGTTAGGGGGTCGAGTGATATGGAGAGGGAGAAAGAGAGAGACTGTCTGCAAGAGTGTTGAACCAGAGGGCCGGTCGAAAATACGTCTGGAGCCTCCTAAAGAGCTCAGGGAGCTGTCGAACAGCCAGAGCAATGCTCGCGATGCCACCTAGTTAATAATTGCTGAGATTTTTCTGCTCTGAGCAGTGATCTGCTGCTGGCTCCTCTGTTCCCACTGAACGTCAGAAAGAGACTCCATCGTTTCACTGCTTAGTGAATTCCCAGTGGCCTCCCAGTGGTTTGTCTTAATGGTTACATGTTTGTACTGTATGTGGACAGCTTCTAGTCGCACGCATGTGTGTTTATGTTTTTAACATTGTGGCAATGTGTAGTTAAGTGTCTGGTCTGCACTGTGCTAGTCTACTGTGTATATGTGGGGTGACTAATATCTCTGTCTGAGTTGTGGCTGATGGCCAGTATCTGCTGCGTATGCATTATATGACATCAGCAGAAGGGGCATTGTGTCAAATTGGTATCATGAGGTGACAACAGACATGGGCACCCTGCAACAGAAAAAAAAAATCTTACACTGTCCAGTGACTCAGCCTTTATAGAGAGAGAGTGTCTGCACAAAAATTGTGGAAATATTTGTTAATATACAGTATCTATATACATAATAAAGTTGATGGATATTGGTTCTTTATGCCCTTACATCTTAAATTAGTTAATTAATGAATTTAAATAATTGTCTCATTAGAAACATAAAAGATGTAATTTTAGGGTTTCAAGTTCTTAGATATCAACATTTTCTTCAATGAGTCTATGGGATACACAGACAATGTAGTGTCGTGGAATGTGATTTCAGGAGCGTTACTTAGTAAAGACATCTTGATTGGTATATGAAGGGTGTTCTAGAGCACAAATTTGATTGCAATTTTGTCTGTAACTCATGCCAGGGTTCTTTAGTTCTAATACTGTAGTGCTATCTTAAACCGTCCGGCATCAGTTCTACATTTACATTTATTCATTTGGCTGACGCTTTTATCCAAAGCAACTTACAAGACGTGGCGCAGTGTAGTGGGGCAGTACCTTGCTCAAGGGTACCTCAGTAGTGCCCTGGCCTGGACTTGAACCTGTGAGGTCCCAAGCGCAGTGTCCTAACCACTAGGCCACCACTGCTCCAGTTCTACTTGATATGGATTCCAGAATTGGACAGGCTTTACAAATATGGGTTTAAAACACTAAAATTAGTTTGAAGTTTAAAAAAAAAAATTCTTAAAAAAGAATTAAATTTAAAACATTATAAAGTATTTGAATTCAGCATATCTACCACAGCCAAGCTTTCAATGCATGGGAATATATATAGTGTCCCTTAAAAAGCAAATATGACATCTAGGTACAGACTGTGGTTCTCAGCAAGTGAACACTGATAGACCTTGACTAGGATGGAAGAAATTATTTAATAAAATCATTTAACAAAGTAGTGCCTGACCTAGTGTGAATTAATGACTTAACCTGAAGAGGGCATCAGTTCACCTACATGATTGTGCCTACATAAGCACATAGTAAAATAAAAGGAACAACTAGGACTGAAAGCTCAAATAGAAATTGAAAAGTCTGGGATGATTTTCTTAAAGCTGAAGTCACTAGGATTGTGAAGAGAGTGGGTTTTGCTTGAACATTTGAACAAGTACATCTTTCAGGACCATATCACTCCCTCTCTGCTGTGCTCCTGCCCTGTCTAAAGCTTTACCCTCCAGAGTAGGTTACTGTGCACACAGTTATAAAATTATATCAAAAAATCTTACAATATCTATAAATAAAATATGAACTGCACTCCTCACAACTAGATATGACATGCTTTACAGTGATATTTGGCTGGATATACTTTACCTAGATACAAGTCAAGCAGAAATGTGGCTAACTTGGCATCAGTTTTGAATCAGTGTTGATTAGGAGCTTGCGTGAATGGGGGGAACTATCTGCAGTGTTCATGAGCAGTGACTGACACTACATCCAACCCTACTCCAAGTTCTGACTGATTGTTCTGATTCAGGTGCTGTAGATTTTTTTACAAGTGGCATTTTGAGCAATAAGTGGAACTAATTGAGCTTGATTTTGCAGCAAATTATTTGTATTATGTACTACTGTCAGGACATATGGACAATTTTAGCAAATATGTCAACAAGCTATTTTGATTAAAGTTATCTATTGCAGCTTTAAAACAAAGGAAAAAGCACATGTAAGACACATAAATGTCCAACTTTCCACAGAAGAGAAAACATCTTAGAACGGTCAGTATAAGTTAGCTTTTCCTCTATGCTAGTGTTCAAATCAAACCACATCTAAGTTATTCCCTGAGGGCACACAGTTCACAATGTGAGTGATTTAAATAAGCTGGCGTTATCTTTACAAAAAAAGGTTTAAGCTCATCATATTACATCATATTCTCAGACATATCAGGTCTGTTTATTAGACATATTTAGCAGTAAGTTTAAAAAACTCATTCTGTAAACATGGTTTTATGTGGAATAATAACACCAGCTAGTCTTAGAAACCTTTTCACACAGAGCTCACCTAGAGAAGTACAAATACAACTAGACTGACACATGAAATTTTTAAAGCAGGTAATTGATGCTGCCTATAGATGCACAAACAAAGGTGGACACAGTTTTTCTGCATTTGTAATTTAGCTCTTAGTGAACAATACCTCAGTTTTACAAGACACTTCTACTTTTATAAAAAAAAATGTTTTCCATTTACATTTATAGTGAAGGGCAGTGTAGTACCAAGATGCAAGAGCAAGAGACTTTGTCTGGTTATAACTATAGTTTTGTGTGATATATGTCAGTGTACAAATTAAGCCATTGCTCCAAAAATAAATAAATAAACTGGATTTGATCAGATAAAAAAGAAATATTATCGGTTATGTATTATTATTTGTTTTTTTACCTGATAAAAGATAATCCATAGTGTCATACTACATAATATAAATATAGCTTGTAAGTAGAAGATTATGTAGTGAATGTTTTGGCAATTGGGATACAGTGTGACATGCTTTAAAAATGCATCTCTCTTCCTGTTTAAGAGAAAATATGAATTTCAATAACTTACTATAGTGGTAAGTAACTCCTTGTTAATATAGTGGTAAGTATTCATGCGGGAGACCGGGGTTTGATTCCCAGAGATGGAGGTCAAATGTTCGTGGACAGCAGTGGCCTAGTGGTTAGGACATTGCCCTTGGGGTCTGAAGGTCACAGGTGCAAGTCCCGGCCCGGACACCACTGAAGTTCCCTAGAGCAAGGTACCGTCCCGCTACACTGTTCCCCGGGCGCTGTTGATAGCTGCCTGCTGCTCCACGTGTGCATGTGTGATGGGATAAATGCAGAGGTCACATTTCATTGTGATGTTTGAGTGTGTTCACAATGACAAATAGTCATTTTCACTTAACAACAGGGCTTTGTGGCTAACCTCAAGTGCAGTCATTTGGAAAAACAATAGGTGGCAGTATAAAATATCAGCACTCACACGTGCAGCTTACCACCATAAATAATGACAATGTTTTGCCATCAGTAAGTAACTTGTCATTATCAAAAAAGCAGGTGTATTGGCATAACAGTCTTGGCGCACTCAAGACCATAGTTTATGAATGGCCTCAGTGGAAGCCGTCTGTTTTTTTTCTCCTTTTCATATTCAGACATATTCCTGTTCTGTTGCGTGTGCATGTATAAAAACAAATTCCTTAGCATATCCCCTCCAGGGCACAGTAAACACCATGAAAATCAATGATGATGCAAGAATTGGTTTTGAAGATCCTTGCTCTTTGCTCAAGCCTGAGCGCAGTGCATGTGAACTGGGATGCTCATTATGATCAGCAGCGTTTTGAATATGGAGATGGTAGAGGGTGAGAGGCCCCCACATCTCCCCCACAGCTGGGCAGTCACTTCTTCCCCTCTTCAACCCCCTTGCCAAGCAGCAGCGCTTCCCTAAACTCCAGCCAGCATCGCTCCACACTTCCATCTGAAGCGCCTGAGCCCACTCTGCATATTAACTAACTACAGCAAATGTGAGCTGAGCAGGCCAATAAATAAAAGATTTGTGGGGCCCTGTAAAGCGAGCAGGTTTGTGAGCTCTCTCCCTCTGTCTCTCTGTCTCTCTCTCTCTCTCTCTCTCTCTGTTTCTCTCTCTCTCTCTCTCTCTCTCTCTCTCTCTCTCTCTCTCTCTTTCTCTCTCTCTCTCTCTCTCTCTCTCTCT